>JAODOY010083856.1:10464-37652 GCA_025399855.1 Forbesichthys papilliferus | reverse complement strand
TTATCTGACTTTATTTTTTCTCCCCACTACTAAGGGGCTCCGTAGTTTTTTGCTGTAAAGTTGGAAATTTTTATATGGGGGTCTTTGGGGATTTCCCTATTGCAGCAATCCTCAAGTGGCCATGTAAAGAACTGCACTTTTGTGCGTCAGTGTTGAATGAATTTTTCAGCACCGGAGGATCTTGCTTGGGAAGAAACAAAACATGCTTTACAAATTATCCCGAGACCCCCAGAATATGTTCTACGTAGAGCCAAGACTGTGATTTGCTCTATAGAAATGACTGTTATTTCTGCAGATGCTCATAATAATCAGGGGGAGAAATGGCTCGCTGAGAGATTGGGGGAAAGAAGGTTACGTTGAAGTAAAACAAGGAAACTATTATAGGTGTAATGAAGAGCACAGGTGGGTCGTCATGTGACGTGATCTATAATCATTTCTGTAACTGTTCCTTCATGACTTTTGTCCTAAGAAGACATAACAGTGGTTTGGACCCATTCCCCTTCTTCAGTAGCTGACAGCAGACTATTGTTCCAGGGTGGACTTCATAGCTTAGCTTGTATGCTATTATATGCCTACATCTGTGCCTACATCTGTGTTACAATAACAAGTTAACTTTGAACGAACGGCACATCGTTCCTGCTGTATTTAGTATCATCAAATTGGTCCACTTAACAATTCCCACTCTTGCAGTATATCATATTGGACCCTTGCAGTGTACCTTAATGGTTATACCTTAAAACAGGGCCCTTAATATTGAGCCTTTACTCTGGTGTTTGGCAACCAAGGTGTCCAATAAGGGTACAGTTTTGCCTCTTTTTTCCCCACCGGGAAAGACTGTCCTGCATCCTTGTTCGAGAAGAATGAACACTTGGTGTCGACAGATGGTAAACTGTGAGGGATATCCCAACAAAGTGCCAGCCAACCGCAGACCGATCGTGAACAGTAGACCGGCCGCCATCTCCGTCATCTGTTTGTATTCACCTGTAATCCCCTATAATCCGCCAAACACTCAGGCAGGCAGCATACTGGTGCTCTCTGTGGTCAGACATATTTCTTGAGCTAGCGTACGTAGCACATTGCTACCCAGGAGAACAATGCCATAGTGCCGCTTACACAGGCCTGTGCTGGAGGCAGACCTGCCGTGGGTGGCCTTGCTGTAGGGCTCCAGGTAAGAGGTCTGAAACCCTCCGGTGACGAGTGAGGCCAAGGACGGCCCGTGTTTCCCGCCAGGTACTGAGGCAGACGTGCATGTGTCAACAGCGAAGGCGCGTGCCGTCGCTCTAGTGAGCCAGTCTGTCAGCTGCGTCCTCCTCACAGAGCGTAATTAGCCGCTGTTGAGAGCATTTCATAGGCTCCATTCACCATCAAGGGTCTGGAGCCAGACAGAAGCTCAGGGTGAACCAGATCATTAAATGGAGATCATTTGGTTATCTGCTCACGACAACGTGGTTTATTATCAAGTGCCCCATGCTACTGTACATGTAGGGAAGACCGTGGTTGGTTGTCACAGAGCTTTTTATAGCCAAGATAGGAGGCGCTGTGTAACATGTTTCTTAACAAATGTGTTACCTTTTTGTAACAGTTAATTTATATTGTCAGAGAGAGAGAGAGATAACTATCTTGGCGTGAGGGAAATATTTCACATTTTGATGGTTAAGAGTAAATATTAACTTTTGTATGCAATTCCTTCTGTAGCTGTGCACATTTAGTGTATCTCTATTTAGTAACTTTATTTAAGAATGGAAGGGAATAGCTATAGTTTCAGTATATTTATTAGATGCTAGGTCAAATCATGTGGTTGTTAGCTAAGCATTTATCTCAAGAGTTCAGATGGGGCTGGTCAGACTGTGACAACAGCCAACCCCTTGTGTGTTTTATATATATATTTATATGTATATACTGTAAATATATATCTACTGTTGTATGTGATTATTTGATGATCCAGGTTTAGAGCCTATATGTCCACTGTGAGATATTGTGGCTGAAGAGACAAAACCCTTTTCTGAAAATGGCTGTTAATGAATGGCTAGAGTTTAACACAATAGGCTGTGATAGTTGTACCCATGGTTTTAATGTATTTAATGGTGACGTGAGGAGACACACCTCTCTGTCTATTGCATATCTAATGTGATAGTAAGTTGAATGCTCCTGTAACATCACTGAGAGCCTGCAGCTATAGAATGTATGTGTGTTTGCATGGAGTGTGGTGATGTATAACTTGTGATCTCTGTAATGGCCCTTGCATAAAGGCACAACTTACCTTGGCATATTTCACCACTCTTAAGCAATGATGTCATGAGAAATGTAACAGTAGCAGGCTGTCCAAAATCTACGGTTAAGAATAATGCAAAACCTGGAGCCATTGTAGACTGATCCTGCCAAATAGCTTTCAGTCCTTCGCATTTTGTTTAGCTGCCCTTGGTTACAAGGATGGAGTTTGCATACATGTGAAATAAATGCTTTTGTGCGGTTGCCTCAGGGCAGAACGTACAGTATACCTTGTTCCATTGGCCAAGCGCTTCAGAATAGTTGTTCTTCATCTAGTACCAATACAAACCACATGAGATGCAGACACAAAGTATAGTCAAATTAAATGACTCAGGAGGCCATTTACTAATCTCACATTTCACTGCAACGTTTGTCATTTACACATGGCGTAACATCACATGACTTTCCATCCATAAAAATCTTAAAATCGCAAACCCAGACATGCCCTTCTGTGGAAAGATTGGCCAAGAAGTGTCCAGTGTTATAGGACAAACCAGTGGGATTCCAGTAACCGTATGAGATAACAGCAGCTATTCATTATAGCCACAGTCCGACAGGACTAACGTGACTAACATGTACAGGGAGGTGTGGCAGATTTGAGCTGTGGTTCTGTCGGTGTGAGCCTGCATTAACGTCCGCACAAGGAAGTTTACACAACCTGGAATTGAGTTGGCTCATGCCATGACAGTCACACTTTGCCCCCTACTGGCTGGCATGCACAGCGACCTGCTGGTTTGAGAGTTCATCACGCCAAGTAAATCCTGTTGAATAAACTGTACCATATGGGACCGCTGCAAAAAGTGCTCCTGTCACAACTAGAAATGCATTCTTTAACAGGGGAGCAAATTAGCTTCCTGCAAATAATGATTGCTAGAATATGACGTTTAAGAAAGCCTTCCCTGTGAAGAACATTTGCCAAAATAATGGCAAGAAGGAACCATATGTTTCTATTTGAACTGTTGGTTATGGCTTGTATTACTACGTAAAGGGTTTGGGCCTTATTCTCTATTGTACATACACATTATTACACTTATTAATAATAACATTTAGCATTGATGTGAGTCTGGATCTTGACAGTATGTCATTTAAGTGCCACAACATGAGTTCATTTTAAAGGCATATTAGTTTGCTTGTATAATGCAAACTCAAATCAAAACAATAATACACTTTTAGTCAAATTCACTAAATGTCTCCTTGGGGTTTGCTAGCTTCCCGTTCTGTGCATGCAGAAAAAATAATCTGGTGTTTCTACACAGCCCTGGCTCTGTAAACGTGGTGCAGACCGCACCACACAACGCTATCCCAGCCTTGGCAATGTGTGTCCAATGTGGGGGGCGCGGCTTGGCAGCCCATGGTGTTGAAGGGGGCCGGGCTTCTGAGGGAGCAGCCTATGGCGTTGAAGCGGGCGGGGCTTATGAGGGAGCAGCCTATGGCGTTGAAGCGGGTGGGGCTTATGAGGGAGCAGCCTATGGCGTTGAAGCGGGTGGGGCTTATGAGGGAGAGGTGTGGTTGATTTAATCCAGTAGAAATATCAACTATCGTTGTCCAGCATTGCTGACCACACCTTTACTGCATGCAGAACCCCTCGACTGAATGAATGGACACATTTAGCCCCAGTCCACGATCAGTATCCATTCATATGAGTTCCCAAGCAAAACGTGTAAGAACAGTAGCAGCGGTTTTGGTATGATTTCTGTATTTTTACAAAGAACGCACTTGGGGCAAAGCAGGCAAGTGAAGATGTGGGGTGTTCTGTAGGTGGCTGTCAAGAGCGATTACATTCAGGGTTTGTGCCCCCCCCACCCCAGTGAGTGTGCCCCCCCACCCCAGTGAGTGTGTGCCCCCCCCACCCCACCCCAGTGAGTGTGTGCCCCCTCCACCCCACCCAGTGAGCGACAGCACTGGTCATATTCTGGCTGCAGATGCTGGGGAAGATTAAGGTTTGCTGACATTGCGGTTTGCCGTGTGGCTTGGACGGCTGATTACATGTGTGGGGAACACAGTGGAGAACCCACAGTGAAGTGACCACAGTGTGTGTGTGTGTGTGTGTGTGTGTGTGTGTACACATGCATGCGCAAGTGTGTGTGTGTGTGTGTGTGCATCTGTACGTGTGTGTGTGTGTGTGTGTGCATGCGCACATGTGCGCTTGCTTTCAAGAATATCACACACACAACCTACATCTTTGCAATAAAATGTGGTACATTTTCTAATAAAAAGTTGATTTGCCTATGTTATAACTTCATGCAGTGTTTATCTCAAACTAGCAGTTGAAAGAATGTTTCATGATCATTCATGAGCACTTTGCTGAATGTCATGCCTGGTTCTATAAATGACCAAGACATTCCCACTACATAGCTGTAGTAGGACCAAACAGGTCCCACTATTCTCTTAACAATTGGTACAATTATTAAATGTGTTCTCAGAACAATTGTGATGTCATCATCATCATCATCATCATCATCATCAACAACACATTCATAATCCATGTAAGCTACTTCATTTCCACCACTTTTTATTTTTATTGTTTTTATTTCTAAAATGAACCAGATTCGCTGCTGTACAAGACCAACCTGAAGGCCTTTTCCAACAAGGACAGTATGTTTCAGATTACACATTTCACCACGTTAGATACCAAAGCCAAGTGCTTACATAAGAGCACATGAAACATGGGCCATACACTGACTACAGCATGAACTAGAGACAAGGTTGAGTTAGCATGGAGCAGTCGTTGGAAAGTTCTCACATTTTCAAATATCTATGTGACATCTTTCAGAGACAATAATGACATCTTGTAGGAAAACGGTTTTACCTTCATCAGTAGAGAACAGACTGTTTCAGATCTATCCATCGAGTACTTCTAAAAAGATTTCTACTACGAGACGCTAAACAGAACATTGGATAAGTCAGAATCAGTTTACTCTTGGACATCAGTGTAAAAGCTCGGATCATTTGGAGCTGGTAAAGGAATAATGTATTGCTTATGTAAGCCAGGTCTTGGCAAGGAATGCAAGCCTTTGGTAAATGAAGCATCTGAACAGAGTACTTTCCAACCGTAACCCATAGGGTATGTAGACGCTCTTGTGAAACACAGGACTTACTGTATTAGACACATGAGAGCTCATCTCGCGAGCCTCAGATTGACTTTGCAACAAGAATCAGTCTGGACAGCTTGACGTTGTTGAGTCTGATCCACAGTGGCTTTGACCAATCAGCATCATACTGACAGCTATAGGCGTGGTTAAGGGGTGGCGTTAACCCACAGTAGCTGGGTTAACATGGGATGTCACCTAACCAGGTCTGTGATGTTACCTAACCAGGTCTGGAGTTTACATGGACACTTCTAGGTCTTTCTGAATGGAATCCTTCTGATTGAAGATTTCAGTTTTCCTGTTTACACGTGATGTTACCTAACCAGGTCTGTGTTTACATGTGACGTCACCTAACCAGGTCTGTGTTTACATGTGACGTCACCTAACCAGGTCTGTGATGTCACCTAACCAGGTCTGTGTTTACATGTGACGTCACCTAACCAGGTCTGTGATTACACGTGATGTTATCTAACCAGGTCTGTCTTCACAACTGTGTACTACACCTCTGGTTTGCACCTAAACATGCACATTTCATAATCACACATATTATTTTAACTTTTCATAAAACCTTTTACCGTTTGAGTTATGTTGGTTTATCTTGAGATTTAATGTGGTATTTCAATGTTGTATTTATTTTTTGAACATGTGACTTGCTGCTGCCAATACATGTATGTTTACAGCAGGTACAGTATCGCATCAAAACATGCCCACTAAATTAGGTAAGCCATATTTGAGGTTCTCTACATATTGCGTAAGTCATGAATTTGCCTTTCTTTTCTTTTTTCCAATTTTAAGTGATTAGGAGATTTTATTTTTATTTTATTTTTCATAATCAAAATAAAAAAATGGTACATATCATTGTAAAAATGTTTTACCCATGTTAAGTGCCAAGGTAATGAATGGCATACTATTTATTTTATGGTAACAATAGTCAAAAATATCAAATGTGAGTCAAATATTTGAATGAGCAGCACAGCGCAGCTGTGTGGGCAATATAATGGGCACAGGTGTTCATTTCACTAAATAAAGCTTTGCCTAATGTGCTGTTGTCTTATATGTTTCCATGCTGAAGTGCCAGACTATCTCTCTGTATTGCTATTGATTTATTGCTTTAATTAGGATCAGTCCTCTTGCGTTGGGAGCTAGGTGTTGCTCACAATGAGAAGCTATGTTTTGCACTGAGACATTCTTTTGAGCGCCCTGCTGCCAAGCTCCAGACAATGCTTAGTTGTCATATAGTGAAGGGTTTTGGAAAACACCTTTCATTCTTTTAGCATATTTTGTTATCGCTATCTGCTGCCAGTGTTTAGACAATATGGCTTTTGTCTTATTAGGTCTTTGTGTGTACATGTGTATGAAAAGCATGTCTTGCTGCTTCTATTCTTCATTTTTTCATGTAAAAATACAAATGTTGGGGGCGGGTCATTTTTTGTTAATACATATCATATTTATATACATATTGCTTCAGAAATGTCCACCCCCTATGGCACATGATGCATGTTCCGTATGGCATGTTGGAGTCAAGATCTGTCGGAAGTTAGATTTGGTAATTATTTAATTGAAGAATACAGTGCCTTTCTTAAATATCGCTTTCATCAGTTGTGACACTGATATGATACTATCCATTGTCTCAGACATGTGACATGGTTAGGCACAATGCCAGACGTGATGTGAGCCTTGCTTTTCCCAGCCCGACGGACACACGTGCTTTACACACCTTTCTCTGTGTTCAGAATGTGACATCGATATAGTAACCGTAACAGTGTTGTTGTTACACTGGCTACACCATGTACTGTAGTTTAATATCTATCTTACTGTCAAGATAGCCAACAAGAAGAACAATAACATACACGGTTTTCCTCCTACTAACTAACATATAATAGATCATACTGTATCTTTGAAGCTTTACTTTATTACTGTTCAAAATCGTGTTGCCTTGATCAACATAATTGATCAAAACTATTTAGTTATATATCCTGATTTAACATTTAATCAACTGATTTTAAATTTGAATATGACTTGAAACCTGTATACAAATGAAATAAACATTTTTGCAAGACCGACATGAAAATAATATATGATCTTTAAAAAATGTGATGTCATAATAGGATGGAAGACATTTGAACCCATACCTAATGTATTCAGTCTGTATTCTGTCCAAGCATAAGGCATGTTCTGAACTCACACTAAAGCGACTAGACATGTTGAATCATGCTGTTACCATCTGAATGGGACACATATATAACTGCTGCACTACAAGTACAGGGGATACATTCTCTTTCCATAAATATACATTAAGGCAAGCAATATGTTCGTCAACGCCTTAAAACCATGTTTGTGATAATTAGTGTCTGTTAATGTTAGATATAGAGTAGAAGATTCTTGGAAAGCTTTTGATAGTTCTGAATTTAATCAATTTAAAATTGTTCCCCAGATTTGACAACTATATTTTTATTGATTTATTGATTTGGTTGATTTATTTATATTTTTGTTAGGTTGTTTGGTTTGTTTGATTTGTGCACAGGTTAGCTGATTGAGAGTGATTTCCCACCATTGCACCCACATACAGTGGCAGACACACCTTGAACGAGTTTAGCTTGAACTCTTCTGTATGTAATTGCTGCTTGTTATATGTGAATGCGCCATCAGCATTGCCCAGTCACCGTTTACACGGCAACAACCCAAGAGGTTTCATGAGAACAGTTCTGAAAAAGAATAAGAAGAATTTGACAGCTTTCAGGAAACGGTGTGCCGTTGGATTGTGTGAGCAAACGGTGCCAGCTGCACTGTAAGCAGCTCTAACAACATGTCAGAACTCAGTCAGTGTCATATAGGCTCTATCCCAGCCCTTCTTTCGCTCCTCTTCACCATCGCAGGCAGCTGTCAGGTTGACTGTTTACACAGGTTCTCGTCCAACTGTCCTTGTGCCTCCCTCTACAGTACAGAAGGTAGCTCCAGGCCTGATGCACTGGCTTCAGTTGGCTCAGACATCATCACCGCCCACCGCAAGTGTCTTACCCACACTAATTACAGATTGGAGTCTTATTGGCTTCATGTTATTCTCTTATTATTAAGAAGAGGCTCTGTGAGGGGCATCCCAGTGCTACGATGGTGGGGAACCATAGGCCATGTTTCCATCTCTGAAGATCGTCTGCGTATATGCTTGTGTAAACAATAACAGCGCATCACCTGTGCCCCAGGGTGCTGTAGTCTCTCCTGACAGACAGACAGACACACAGCACAGACCTCTTTTTGTTCTCCTCAAGAACAGAAGTTGTATTGTGGCTAAGCCGTTTTGCCTCAGTGGAATGTAGCGCTGGTGAAAGAGTCCAATTAAACATACAAACACACCCAACTCTTCTTGCTGACTGATGATATCTCCAATGTCATGTTGATGCTCTGCTAATTTCCCTGAACGCTAATAAATAAAGATTTATGATGCCGGGTGGCATTAAAGAAATTCCCACCTATGAACGTTGACAGATACATTCTACCCAGGGCATTTTAATGCCGGTTATCTCAGCAACGCTTGATAGACTCATATATATTGATATACAGTAAGTGTTAGACTTTATTAATGACGTACAGTATTAGTGTTTGCTTTTGCTTTTATTAACAAAAAAATGGTTTCTTGTTTTTGTAAGGTGTTTTGTTGTTGTATAGTTATTTATCGTAAACGTGAGTATTTGAGTTTGTCTTTCAAAGTAGTTATGAAGATGAATATTATGGTCAGGTGACGTCCACCATTGGTAAAGGGAAACTTTCCCAACAACATACTGTTCTTTGCTGCCAAGATGATAGCTTATGATAGAAACACAAAACCACACACACAATAGTTCATATATAGTAAAGTTTAATTGGGGCAGTGTACTCGTGATCATAAACTACAAAATAGCAAATTGAAAGGCTTTGCTTATTAGGCATTAGGCTCAATACCTATATTGTATTAATTAAAGTCATTAATCACCCAAAACAAGATCTATTAATGAAATGATTGATACCCTTACCCTAGTGAGGTATGCTCTCTAGGGTAAGGATGTGCTTAGCCATGCACAGACGGATCCAAACAACATGCGTGTTGGAGCTATTTTTAAAGTTATTTCAAATATACTGTTATTTACGCAGACATTTTGAGCATTTGATGAATGCGTCACCTTCACCTTCACCTTCACCTTCATCATCATCATCATCATCACCATGCTCAGACTGTTCCCTGTCACACAGACCATCTAGCCTGTGGTGTACTAGCATGCTTATAGCGCCTGGGTACCGCCCACATGAAGGAAGGGCAGGGCCCAGTGTCAATAGTGTTTTCTCATCGTGCTGTACAGTGTGAGGCCATCAAGCGGTGCGGTGTCAATAGTGTTTTCTTACAGGGACGGGCTCGGCGGTGCGTTAGTGCGGAGCATTCCTTGGGCCCTTGTCTAAACAGGAAGGCCTGTCTTTATAGTGGTGGAGGCAGCCGTCCAAGCGCAGCTGTGTCTCTGGCCTGTAGGGGGCGAGGCAGCCAGAGGTTCATCTGATGACGTGGGGATGCTCTGCTTTATAGCTGCACGCACACACACATGCTCACATGCACACACACGCACACACACGCACACACACACACACACACACACACACACACGC
The DNA here is from genome assembly GCA_025399855.1 of Forbesichthys papilliferus. Classification (NCBI taxonomy): domain Eukaryota; kingdom Metazoa; phylum Chordata; class Actinopteri; order Percopsiformes; family Amblyopsidae; genus Forbesichthys; species Forbesichthys papilliferus. The sequence goes on along the minus strand of JAODOY010083856.1, from coordinate 27,666 downwards.
CCACATGCACACACATGCACACGCACACGCACACACACACACACACGCACACACAGCTTCTGGCAAGGAAAGACACTTGTGCAGCATCCGACAGTTTCCTCCTCAGAACAGCCTTGGTGTTTTGACAAGAAATTCCTTCAGAGAGCCACTGTTTGAAATGTGGGACTGTGATCACGGATCTGTGTGTGTGTGTTTGTGTGTGTGTGCGTGCGTGTGTGTGTGTGTGTGTGTGCGTGCGTGCGTGTGTGTATGTGCGTGTGTGTGTGCGTGTGTGTGCGTGCCTGTGTGTGCACATGGGAAAAAAACGCTGCCCTCATGGCAGGGCTGTAAGGCGTTTGTGTGTGGCTGCTGGTTGAGCTGACCTTTGACTCACGGACGGACATATGGGGTTGGCTGTGTACACTCTCGCTCCACAAACCGAGGAAGGAAAGCTTCTGCATTTGTGAACTACAGAGCCAACATGAAATAGTGGTTTCCTCCAACGGATGGCAAAGCCACTCTCCTCCACTCTCCTCTACTACTGTATTGTACTCTATTGAAATCAAGGTTCCGAAAATGTTTGGCTTGAAACATAAAAGGCCATCTCACACGCACCTCTCTCTACCCTTCCCCCTGCAGACAAACGCACTTATGTGTGGCGTGTACCTGGAGCCAATGGCCGGGGGTTGGGTAAAGAGTAGCTGCATGTGTGCATTCAACAAAAAAAATCAAACCATGTTGAAAAGCTCATGCTGAGGCCGTGCAGTACAAATCCCCTTAATTAGAAACAGTACAGCTGTGTGGTTTGTGTGGTCCAGAAAAAGGATTTGTAACCTCAGGTTTTTGTTGGACACGGTTGAGGAATGCCTTTTGCGTTTTGAGTTCTGTATTTTTACATCGCACCTCATAAATCTACAGCAAACTGTAAGACTCACACACGGGTACCAGCTGCACCTGAGAGCGGTGCAGTCAATGGCTTTAGTTAACAATGGAGACGCTCTTGACCAGAACAGATGCCAGCTTGCCACGTCTGCCCAGAGGGAGGTTTTCTGGGCCATAATAGGAATGCACACTGAAGACTGTAAAATGGACCAGAGCTGTTAACACATTGCTCCCAGGGGCCTATCTGATATATAGCTAGCGTTACGTACCAACATTAAACATGTATGGAGTATGGGGCTGAAACGATACAGGGTGACATCATGATAGTTGCCTGCCCGCCAATCTAAACACACCCAACTGATAGACACATCTATCAGATGGCTTTGCATTGCTAGGCGGAACATCTGTTGTAGCAGGTAAATGTTGCTTTTGTAGTATTCGGCCAGTATTCGAGTACTAAAACTCATCATACTATATGGGTATTTGCGTGCAATGCATTATGGGAGATCAGGGATGGCAGCAGAGTTAACAGGCAGCTATGCCATATCAATCAGAAACCAATGGAACACAGCTCCCTTAAAACTTGTTGTCTCCCTAGTGGTTCACCAAATTACTGCTCCTGAACTGAAGTGACTTAGGCTCGCTGGTGAAACCAGACCCAGGCGTCTGGCCAAGCTGCACTGGGAAGGGTTGCCTCCTACTGGGCGTAGACATCTGGCTAATGTGGACTATTGGACCGCTGCTTAGCCAATCAGCATTGCTACAACTGTTTGATCGTTTGAAGTGAGCGGGTGCGAAAACACTAATGCGAACGTTTGCCGACTTTAATCTCAATCTCAAAGGCAATAGTGGGGCTGACTTACTATCTATAGCAACAGTCAAACAGTCCTTTCTTAGTCTGTATATCAAGATTAAAATAAACCGTGTTTAGCCAGACCGATCAATATGTCGCTTACTGACTGACTGACCGAAAGTAGGTGGTGGTAATGCACCATGTAGCCAGTAGGTGGCGGTAATGCACCATGTGTGCACATACACTTTAATAGAGTATACTTTATCTAAAATACATATGGCTACATAGCCCTCATTACATAGTGAAATAATAGGGGTAAAAACAGTTGGTTTCCCACAGTAGCCTTGAGCAGTTCATTGTGGTTCAACTGGGGTGGTGAATATGGGATAAGGTCACTTCACATAATGCTGTTAAATTTTGCTCCTTTCTATTACGATAAATAATTACCAAAATTAGACTTGTAAAACAGACCAACCAACTGAATGAGCTGACATTGACAATTACAGAATATTGCACAGCCAAATCAGGGCATCTTATAACCATTTTGTTTGTATGTGGATGTGTCGTATTTGTATCCAAAAATAAATATCCAATAAGGCCATTTGAGGTTAACGGGTATTTATTCAAAGTTGTCTCGGCCAGAAGCCCCAGATATAAGGACATTTCATTATCTTGTAGTGAATGTCCGTACCAGTTTGGACCAATCAGGTATGCCGTTATTAAATATGACATCAGCGATTTCCTTCCACTTTCTGCTGTTCGGTCCCAACAGACTGCTTGCTCTGTTTGCCCCATTACCGCCCCCTGTAGGAAGGTAAGAGGCCTACGGGAGCCCAGCAAGGACAAACAAGGACCATAACATGTAAGCACTGGCAGAACAAACGTGAAAGCCTGTTATATCTGTTGTCAGGAATGATTGTGTATTTAGCAGTCCAGTCCAGTCTTTATGTCATACCTTACCTCCTTTCTCAGAGGGTCTGTGAGGGGCCGAATGATCAGGCATCACAAGGCAGGCATGGATGGAAGACTTCATTGCAGTCTCTCAATGTTGGAGTTGGAGAGACACCATTCATTGGAGGTTAGCCCAAGTTACTCCAACAGTAGAGCTTGTGCCCTTAGCGTAGAGCAGCATTAGTCCGGGTTGCTCAACATAGCTAACCCATTGGAAAAGGTGTCAATATTGCTCTCTAAAAGCAAGTTACTCTTGTTTTGCAATAGCGGGCTAGTTAAATTATTAGAACTTTTTACCAGGCTTGAAGCTCCCCAATGTGAATGATGACAAATTCAAAACAGAAAAAATAAAAGCAAAAGTATCCTGATTACTGTAATTGGATGCATGCATATGGTAAATAATAACACTGATGTTTTGTAGCTTGTCTAACAAATCCCAACCGTGTGCCCTTTAAGAAACAAACATTCCCAATCAAACAAATATGGAACGATTTGCAATGTTCCTTCATTGAATTAGCAGACCTGAATCAGTTGTACTTGTTTATACAGCCTTAGGTAATGATAAGTGACGTCGGCATGCAGTAAACACGTTATTGTGACAATAATGGAGTAGATATGCAACATGCAAGATGAAACCTTTGGCATTAAACGTATATTAGTTTCCCACATGAAAAACTGTATGGGGGCGGATGGGGGTTCAGCAGGGCCTTAGCTTCGCAGGCTAAACACGTATTATGTCTCTCCCACCTCCCACACCAGCGGGTTGTTGGGAAACAGAGCCGTAATGGATGTCTTGCTCGATGCTCCTGTGCACCGTCAACCGCGTCTGTCCTGTCATACGCGCTCGCTGAGAAAAAGCACACGGCCGCTCTCAGCCGAGAGGGGCGGAGCCGGGCTGCGGCGCTGACCCGCAGATTGGAGCGTGGAAGCGGAGAGGAAACGCTGGTTGATTAGCTTCCCTGGGAGCTGATAAAGGGGCGCTGTCTAGACGCGAGGGGAGGCTGGGACGATAGGGAGCAACGCTGTCCTGTTCACTCCCACCTCCCCTGAGCTGAGCTGCAGCTCCGCTATGTTTCTGGGAACATACTTTATGTTAATTAATACTCTGGACATTGAAAACATATTGCATCTGTGTGGCAACGAATTATTGTCTTTCACCAACTTGAACACATTGTTCTTATACAGTGTTTCAACGGAACAATGTGTATGTGTGTGTGTGTGTGTGTGTGGGGGGGGGTAGACAGCAGAGGAGGAGTCTGAGGAGGGCTCATAGCATTACATCATGAACTACAGGGAAGGGTGGGTTTGCAGCAGGGTGGGCTGGGTCTGGAGAAAGGTGCTCGTGCGTGCGCGTGAGCGTGCGTGAGTGTGCGTGAGCGCCCCCCGCTGTGTGCTCTCTCACTGCAGACCACAGGGTGGTTAAAGAGTGTGTGTCCGTGCAGCATACGTATGTCATCATGTGTATTCACCTGGGACCGTATGTGCGTCTGGGCTGTGCGTTTTATGAATGTGTGTAGATGTGTGTGTGTGCGTGTGTAAGCATGTCCAGTCTCATCCGAAAATATATCGCGTCAAACTTAATATAATAAATGTGAATAAAGGTATACTGTACATACTGTAGAGGAAAAATATATAACATTTTAATTAATCTATATTCTAAATTTGATTCTGTTGTACTTGATGTGCAGAAGTAGCCTCGCGAGGCAATCCTGCATCTCTCGAGCTTCAGTTCTCACTTCACGGCGAGAGTCAGTCTGGAAAGTCAAGAAATCCTTCTTAATGAATCCGAGTGGCAATTGATCTGACCAATCAGCGTCGTACAGATAGTTGTGGGCGTGGTTTAGGTGTGCCGACAGAAAACAACTTGACAACAATAAAGCAAGTTTTTTTATTAATCTTTTTTTTCTTTCAATGGATTGCTCCCCAGATGGAGTTATGTCTAACAATCCTTCTTGCATGTCAGGTTAGTGCAGTAGTCCAGTTTCATGTAACAATCGTGACATAAGTACTTATTCTACATCATGTATGATTTCCATATTTTTTCATGTAGTGCAGTGTCATACAGTGGCTGATTGTGGATATGCTATAAAAGCAGAAAGTCCTTTCCTCATATTTCCTCACGTTGAGAACTAACAGCTCCCCCATCATCTTGGGAAAGTTATGACAGAGAGCCTTTTAGGAAGTCAATGACATTTCAGCTGAGCGACTCCAAACACATTTGACATGTTTTGACACATGTCTAAATGGAAAAGAAAAAGATCTGAGGGCCTCCACATCCCACCCCATCACTTAACTTAAGCCATCACCTGTCTTTGTTTAGACTGCCCTTTCTAAGAAGGAAGGGATGGAGAAGAGGAGGAAAAGAGAGTAAAGAGAGCTGTAGCCAGAGGATCCTGACAGCCCAGGGTCGTCCTATCATCACTGTATTGATTTGAAACCTTCCATCCATCCATCGTCAACCGCTTATCCATGGTCGGGTCGGGGGGCAGCAGCTCAAGCAGAGCACTCCAAACTTCCCTTTTCCATGCCACATTAACCAGCTCTGACTGAAGGATCCCGAGGCGTTCCCAGGCCAGTGTGGAAATATCTCCACCCAGTCCTGGATCTTTCCTGAGGCCTCCACCCAGCTGGACATGCCTGGAACACCTTCCTGGGGAGGCGCCCATGGGTGGCATCCTTACCAGATACCTTTCCACGCAAAGGAGCAGCGGCTCTACTCTGAGTTCCTCACGGGTGCTTTGGCTTCTCACCCGATCTCTAAGGGAGACGCCAGCCACCTGAGAGGTAGAAAACAAGATGCAAGTGCAGATACAACTGGCAGGGAATCTAACAGCAGTAACAGTTCTCCCACCTGTCTATTTCCATAAGCAAAGTATACGGGACTGTGTTTTGCCCCAAGGGCTCGGCGTGACCTGCGATGTTATCCCTCGCCGAGGTCGCCGCACCTTGGGTCTCTTTCCCGGGAGACTTCTTCTGACGGGAGATGAATATGTGGCCCGGAGCTACATATTCAACAGATGCGACACCACTAGGAATGGGCTGGGCGATAGCAGGCGCTGAGCGATAACAGGCACTGACCCGCGGCCGGGACTTGCGTTAATTTATTATTATACGTCAAAAAAGTGCCAGTAATATCAACACGAATATAACTGCAGGGGCTTCTAATGAACTTTAGTGACTGCTCTCTGTTTACAATATTATTGGCTGGTTAGCTGTCATGTACTGTATTTTTTTTTTCTTCTGCCAATTATTCATTTTGGAGACATGAAGTGTTTTAAAACAGGTGTGTTTGGCTGGCAAAGTCAGACATTGAAGAATAGGCCAATAATCTCTGTCCCATAATCCCATTTCATTAAACATGGACGATGCCTATTCAGCGAGCTCCATCATATGTAGTAGGTTGTCACTGGGTTGAGACGACTTAAAAAAAATATGCTATTCTATCATCTGTGCTTTATGTGGGGCATTATAGCCTTATGTTCGAATCCGGCAAATGTTTTAAAGATATTACAAATACGGGAAGATAATCCCTCATCTCGGGTGCATATCCAGGAATGTGCTCGGTAGGTTAAAGGTAAAGTCAGCATTTGTGGGGTGCAGCTTGAGAGGGAGCATCCTATGGCATTGAAGGCAGATTTCAATGAGTTTATATTTCAACAAGCTTTCACCAGAATAACTGAACCTACCTTTAATTCAATAAAACATGTTATTGATAAAGGAACCCACCAGCTGTAGGGGGAGGGGGTAGAGCAAGGTATGAACTGTGAGGGAGAAGGAGAGAGAAACTCGGCACTCAGATGCGAGAGGGGCTTGCGCAATGAGAAAATCCATCAAAACAACGCTGATGAGTTTAAATGCATTCTGGATGCAAATCGAGGGGTCGCCCTTTAACACATCAAACATCGAGTGACAGCTAGCTAGCTAGTTTCTACACAGAATCAGGCAAAATAGACTGGGTTAGTTGACTCATTCTGCATGTGTGGAAACTATTATGAATCCCGATGACTTGCTGGGTAAAGGTCCAGCTAGCGTAATCATGACCATAGACAGATGTGCAGCGTTCATCTGGCGTTCATACAACATTAGAGACTGCGCTCGCTGTTCACAGTTAGAGCATTCCTTTGAGGCTTTGAATGACAACATGAAATTACAAAATCTTCAAATAGGCTAAGTATTTCCAAGCCACATCAAGAAAATACATTTAAAAAAAGAGAAAGTGAAAGAAAGAAAAAAACATTTACATAGTATGGTGTGAAATCATCTTGTTTATGGATTAGGTATACACGTTTCTGGAAATATCCATGTGCAGTGAGGATTACGCTGTCCGAATTCAAAAAGATGCAGGATTAATGTGCAACAAAACTGAACCATTTATAAACCTAAAATTATGATTCAGATAGTTTATACTGGAACATTTAGCATTTGAGGTACTGAAGCAAGCAGGTTTCACATAAAAAAGGAACAAAAAAATGTATATATCTGGCCTGGATTGTTTCATTGCATGTGCCCGAGTGCCCATATCTTCCTTCCTTTTTGGAAAACACAATTTTGCTTTGGTCGGAAGGGGTCATATCTAAAGTCAATACAGTCACTGGGTTCCCATGGTCTGGAAGCCAGGAGGCCATTAGGCCTGCTGTATTGGTCTAGCAATGTGACAGCACGTGATGTATTCATAAAGTACATTCATACCAGAGAGAATGTCATTTGCAGAGAGAGGGTTCAATAGACGGCACCTCCGCATTAGATTTTTGGAAAGCTTTTCTAGCCTGGTGTAAACAGACCCAATATTCACTTTGTGACAGCAAAATGACGTTAGTGACATTACGTTAGCCCATTTAAGAGACCAAAAGTGTTCCATTAAAATGCATTACATTGCCTCCATCTTCTTATTATTCCAATATCTTTGTTAATACTATATGTTTCAATCATATAGTATGAATAATATAGGTTTCAGTGCAGTGATGGATGCAAAGATTTGTTTTACTGATTTAAAATATAATGTCGAGCCTGGCTGATTACATATCTCAAAAATAAATGTCCCTTTCACTCCAATTATGAGTGGAGAGGTTATTCAGAACCTGCAATGCAGTAATTCTGTGGACATTATATTTATGTAATGACATACAGTAGCAGATACTCATTGAAAACGACTTACAGTGAGTTTTGCTAACATTATGTACTTTAGATGCTTACAGGCAGGTCAGACAAGTCATGAATCGAACAGAGGGACCTATTGGAACTTAACAACATCATTTATATGACGCCTGCTGGACCCATATGTGCACAAAGATGAACTGCCAACGTGATCAAATGCTTATCTGATATTTTTTTGACCCCATCATTGTCAACATTACACACATACAGTAGGTTAAATATTGGTTGGCTCTTGTATATCGTTGTGTTTCTAAGCACAAACCATTTCACGCCCACACACATTTGATCAATTCCTTCATTAGAAACCTGCAGACACATGTTCTTAGGTGTTCATATACCATCCGTAATGCAATGTTTCACATAAGCGGTGCATATGAAAGAGAAGACATGATAGAAAAAGCAGTCACGCTTTCACAACCTCGGGAGTAGAGGCATCATGTGCTGTTAGGACTCTGCCTTCACCCCAATCTCTCCCATCTCAGAAGGGTGTATATAGAGAAGCATAATGCACAAAGGTGTCCCCTGGTGTATGCGTTTATCCAAATCAACCCAAGACCCCTCTTCTTTTATCACCATGCCTTCCTTGTACTGTTCCCTGTTGCCTTGGCAACCCTGTGGCCAGCCAGCCTTCACTCTCTCTCTATCTCTCTCTCTCTCTCTCGCTCTCTCTCTCTCTCTCTCCATACACAGGCTGGTCTGTTCTTGCCCCTTAGCAGCTGATGGAGGGAGGGTGCATAAGTCCACCCCAATGAGACACCTGGCCCGGTCGGCCACCGACGAGAGAACGGCAAGCACTCAAACGCTCGCTAAAGGTTGCTGTTTATTCTGGGAACTCCACTGTGAAAGGTTGCAGGCTTGCTTCAACACCGTATCTATGTTGATTTGAGCACAGCAGATTGCGCTCACATATTAACATTGACGGATGGCTTGGGAATCTCTGTGAATGAAATGCTGTGTGCTCTGTGACCTTGGTGTCCTTCAGGCTGAGAGATCTCACTATCAGGTATAACTGGGAACTGCATTGAGATCCTCTAGTCTAAGTGATACAAAATCAATCTGGCGTATGCTAGCTAATACTCATCTATGCCCAGGTGAGTCATTAGCTGAAACACGGTGAATAAGAGGAAACCACCATTCCCAGATGTGGTTCTAAATAACCCCTCTAATAACCCCCCACTGAGTCTGGATGTGGTCACATGGTGTGGAGTGGACTATACCACTATGTGGTATGCTCCGTGGGGAGGCCATCATAGAGAATCATGTTGAATATGATCATATATAAAAAGGGGCGTGATGGATGCATCCCTTGCATCCCTTGCAGTTCCCTCCAGAGCCTGGATACATCCAAAGGCTGAGAAGTTATACAACAGGTCACACCACCGCAGGTTAGATGAGGCAAAACGGAGAGACTATTTTTGGCTTTTAAATAACAGTGAGATATGCTGGAAGCCAAGACGTGATTGAAATGCTAACATTATTACTGTTAAAGAGGCAGGGGGGGGGGGGGGTTATTCTCACCATAGTAACACACCAAGTAATATTTTATTATAATGTTGTTCAATTTATGAGGGAGATAATTTACAAGGGGGACAGTGTGACATAAGAAAATGGCAAGATTATATTTTATTTAGACATCTAAATTTCATATTTTCTCCTGCTGTGACGACTGGGCATCCATCATAAAAAGTCAGTTATAATTAGAAAAAGGAAACACTGGATTTTATGCAAACTAAAACTGCAGTTGCATTCTTTTGACTAGAAAGTTCACATAAAAAAGGTACTCACTTGTGTTATAGCCCTTCTGGAAACCCTGTTTCCCCTTTGAGCTCACCGTAACGTTTGAATGCAGCTGTTGCAGAAGGGTAGAGAGCGGCTGGTGCTTATGGTCACGGTGGGTGGGATTGTGGGAAGGAGCACACGGAGCATAGCGGCGTTGTGACGATTTATGCTGCGATAAATGCTTCCGTAGCTCTGCCCTATGGAAAATGGCTACATTACGTGTTCATTGTTCCCATAAAGTTATAACTATCACAGTATAATGTAATAAAAACATCTTATTGTTGCATACATTGCACATGTAACTGTATGCCTACGTACTCTTTCGGAAAATGGCATGGGACATTACAAATATGCCCAAATTTGTTGTTAATGGTGGGAATTATGACTATAATTATTAAATATACTAATGTTAAATTTGGCACATAACGTTAACCGAATCATATTCTACAAGTAAAATGACTAGAAGCCTTATACATTTGTTAAAACATGCAAAAATAGTACTAGCTAGAAATCCAGATTACCTAGCAGAAATCTACGGGCATTGTTTTAAGCATGATGAAAATTACGCAATAACGGCTGGGCACATGCGCAGTATGTCGAGGAAGCACACCGGTGTGTTCTTGTGTGTTTTGTACCAGTGTACTGCTGGGTTCATTATGCAACAAGGGCAATTCCAGAATCAGATCACGGGGTGTCTCTTTAATTTAAGATTAAAGGTGCAGGTATGGTCAGGTATAGCCATGCTGGAGAAAGCTTGTTGGTACTATAAATCTAGTATTAGTACTACTACTATAAATCTACAGTACTACGCATGCATGCTCGTGCGAGGACGCTCTTTCAGCTGCTTTCTGAGTCGGTGCGGACAACCCAGAAAACAGCATAAAGGAAGTTTCGGGACAATTACTGACCGCTAGTAAAGGACGAACCTCAACACTGACATCTAGTAGCCTAGTGCTTGCGTTATCAAATGTGGGACTTTCTACGTCTTTTGTTAATTTAGTCGCTCCCACACACGAGCGAAAACCGCTGCGGTGTATCATTATCTTAAGACAATCAAAACAAACAGCTCTCCTTTCAATGCCATCCCTGCAGGAGCTGCCTTCCACACTGGAAACGCATAGTAAAGGCTATAGGACAGAGGTCTTCAACATTTTCCGGGCCAAGGACCACTTGACAGATAGAAACACGGCACAGGGACCCCCTATCACATATGGTAGCCTATAACATGGTAGCCTATAACAGTTGCCGGGCCAACTATACTGTGTAGGGCAGCCTATAGTACCATGTATAAAAGTAGGCCAGTAACTAAGCCATTAAAATTAGTATACTGTAGCACATGTTTAATTCATGTAAATGTATTCTGACATTTGAATTTATGGATTAGAAATAATTGGGGATTACGTCATTTGGAGGAACCCCTGCAATACCTCTGAGGACCCCCTAGGAGTCCCGACCTCCTGTTTGACCTCTGCTATAGGATATTGCGTGGTACCATTTTGTTTGTGTTCCCATTTACATAGCATGGCCGGTGTGGAATTATGTTCTCCGTGCGCACACAGAACAGGCAGCTAGTGGACCGTGTGTAGATATTAGCCTACAATCGGACTATACTTTTAACAGAGATCAAGTTGATGAGTGACTTTGTCATTTTTCATATTCAATACAGTGCTCATCCTGTTGCACCAACTAACATACACACTGTGAGGTCCTATGTGTGTTTGGCTGAGACTGATTTAATGAAGCGTCAAGAGGATGGCCATCACAGAGTGTGTAACTCATCTGCTTTAATTACCTAGTTTGTCTTGGGGGAACCTTTTCTCATGGCGTGCATATGTTTTGCTGGATTCAGTCTGTCCCCCTTTGGGTAGAACAAATTGTTCTGGTTTTAACAAGATCTTCCAGTTAAGTGGATATTCTCCAGTTAAGGCCATCAGCACTCTGGGGAACATGAGAGAGCTCATGAGAGACATGGGGTGGAGTTGAAAGTACATACAGTACGATACAACACTGACCCTTTAAAGATATAATTCACAAATACAAAGTCTTATTGTTTTACCTTCTGTGATTCGTGCTGCTAGTGAAAGTTATACTCGGCAGGTGTGTCGTGAATTACCATTGTGGTTGAAACAAGCATTACAAAAACATTGTTATGGCTTGAAACTAAACGTGCAACTCGCTCCGTGCACTTATCTATGTTCAGTTGACGATATGAGCTTGCAGCCATAGCAAGTCTATAAACAGATCCTTCTTTTCATGATAGCAGAATGTCTGGATAGGGTCGAGAGAGAAAGAAGCAACCCAGAGTGGAGGAAGGGGGATCGGATGGAAGGACAGGATGTTTTGGCCTTAAAAACCATCACTTAACCCTCATTAAACAGGCAGCTAAGAGAAAGAGACCAATATGGACATGGTTTAGAGAGGAACCTGGCCGTGACCTCCCTGATAGATAGGCAGAGACTGAACAAACAAAACAGACCTTTTGAAGAGGCTGTCTTGTTGGTTCTGGCTGTACTACACATAAATCACTGTAGTTATATTGTAAGATGATTACTCAATCACAAACACAAACAATGACTACAGAATAGTTTTCTGAGAACTAGATAATCTTCCTTCTCCTGACCTCTTTCATCATCTTATGTAAGCTTGTCATCTCTCACAGCAGCTCAGAACATTTTATCAAGCTTGATTGAACAATCAGTATAGAAATAAGCAGATGTAAGTGCACCTTATATGGGATTGTGAGGTCTAGCCTATAATCGTATCAAACTGACTGCCCTTAGCACAAGAAGGCTTCTTTATCTCATATTATCTCTGTTATATTGTGAGTAGCACAAAAGTACAGAAAACCTTGTTTTTGACATGACTTCAACAGCATTTTATTTGTGGCCACTGTCACTGTTCGGGCCATTTTACCAATCTCTTTCAGAATGTTTTTGGTTCAGTTCATTTCAGAATGTAATCAGTGGTTACAGCTACACTAATAGACTAATGCTGTGTTTATAACGTCTACAGAACTTACTAAATTCACAACTTTGAAATTTCCAACATCCAGAAATGACCTTCAAGGAGAAAGCTTCAGAATAAACATGGATGCTCTTTAGCAAGTTTGCTTAAGAAATATCAACAGCATATGCAGCAATATATGACACAAACACATCTTGCAAACTCTTTCATGTGATGAATGTAAAAGTGACACGTTATTTTCGTACTAACAATTCCATGACACCACAAGACAAGACAAATTATTAGTCATACATAATTGTAAACATTACTAGATTTTAAGAATATGTGTTGTTCAAAACATCCCTCCATCTGCATAACAAAAAGGTTATATTGATATTGTTGTCAATTATAAAATACACCCTGAAATTCCAACTGCCCACCCCCATAATTGGCCATTTAATCTGTCAGGGCCGTTGATGTCACCTCGGCCCCAATGGGCACAGCCACAGTCACATTGGGGAAGGGGCAATGATTGATTGGCTTATTGTAGTTAATGTGATGTCAAGGGGAACCTGAGGCAGATTCCCTGGTTGCATCTCAATGGGTTATTGTGCAAGACCATGTATGACTACACACTCTCTCAAACACACACACACACACATACACACAGGGACCTTACACTCCAACAAGCGTGAGGACAGGAATCTATTACATATGGGCCGGGTTATTATTAGTTTGGTAGATATGGTTCCCCATGATGTGGTCCATTTGAGGGTTCTCATGTTGATGAGGTCTATTTCATCCAGCCTAGATGTGAACTGAGCCCCCTCAGTTTTGACTTCACTATAGCTAGATTTGATGTTAAGCATGGGAAGGACTAGTCTCAGGCTCTCACGTTCATTAGCTCTACGTCAGATAAGCAACTTGTGCTGAATGTTTAACAGACATATAACCCTGTAAGCATGTTAGCACTATCAGGATGCAAGCAATGTCACTCACTCACTCAGAATATGTGGCATTCCGGCACTACACTAGTGCAATGCTTAATTTATTAAGTTCAGTCTTTCTGTTTATTTTAAGCAGTAGCCATAGCCTATGTATTGAACATATTCACAACACATGCAAACAGCCAGACTTGATAATACCTCTTCTGTCAAATAGGCAGATCTTGATGCAGTTAGCATCCCAGACTTTGACTGTGTCCCAGACTTTTTGAAAGTAACGGCTGGCTCTGCTTGCCAAGGAAGGACTGACTTTGTTTATAGAGGGTCAAAATTACTGGAGGTAGAGATCACCAGACAGCATTATTTATTATCTAACATGTTGTTATATAAAGTGTAATTTTAAACTTATTCTGAATGATGGCTGCTTTTGAGGCACACTTTACACACTACCGTACTTAGCCCTTGGCAAGAACAAACTAATGTTTACAATGAACAGGTAGTTCTTGAGTGGGAGGTAAACATTCATTTACCGGGCCAGTGTATGATTATGAGTGGTATAGATGACTTATTATTAAATAGTAGCATCATGTTTCTCAGAAGATATTTGCTAACCCAAATCTGATAACCTCGGACCAGACATTTTAAACATTGTTTTGACATGTTGCTGGTGTTAAAAACTGATTAGTCCAAGCTACACAGATGCTGACTTTTCCAATTGCTGAATTTACACTTGGCCACCAAGTATATTTTTGATGTCACTATTGTTGTGTGACTTGAACATTTCCAGACATGAATAAGGGTTATGTCAAAACGTATTAACAGTGGATCAAACCATAATGTTGGCATCCTGTGTCTTGTCAGCTGGTCTGCATACAAATATACTAATAATTAAATATACCTTAAACGCACATTCATGTTTGACTTTTTTTTATCATTATTATGATAATGAATTACATTTGAATGATTATGTTGCTTCATAAATGTCAAGAAATCATCACAAATCATTGTTTAGCTCTTTAAAAGATTATATTACCCCTCCAAAACAACATTATGCTTCTTAACACAGCGTATATCTGTTCAAAGTAAGGATTGTGCATTCCAACTTTATGCAAGAAAAATCTTCCCTTTAAACCTAAAACCAAGGCCAAACAAACAGAAAGCGATACAATGGCTAAGCCTGCACCCAGGGTGTATGACCTGCACAGCACATTAGCATGAGTTTGAATATTTTACTGTATGCATACTGGAGCTGGGCGTTAGCATAAAGCTTTGAAGTCCATTGTGGAAGAAAAGATAAACATATTTACTCAGCCCTTCTCCACCTTTGGCTCTAAGAAACATGCTGATTCTTTACTTGTGGAGGGAAATGCAGTTTTGCCAGTTTAGGAAGCAGGATAATTGTGCCAGTTTAGGCGCCTCCTCACCATCAATAGACAATTTAAGATGACAACAGATGCTGCTTGTACAATACAATACAATAGCCTCTGACAATGTGGAATTACAGCACTCGCAGCTGAAAAGTAGCTTGGTCCTAGGAATGCTGTAGTAGCACATATTGACTAAAAACATTGATTCCTGTAAAAAGATGTAGCGAGCTAGCATCTGGAATGACACTGTCACTCTTGTGTCCCTCCAACCAGTTGAGAAATAATAAATGCACAGCGGTGGAAGGATGGGTGAAATGTTGGGAGGGAAATGATGTATCCACGGACATACGTGATACATGAGCACTCTCTAAAACCACATAGCCTCTGAGGAGCTCAGATGAGTGTGTAGCAGTGTCCACGGTGGCTTTTTCATACGCTTGGCCGTTTGCTGAGTCTGCGGAACGGCAGTCAGGGAGAGAGCTGCAGGTGAAAGATGAGACGTCTTAGGAGGGACGCATCAGCCACTGATGGAGTGACACATGAGAGAGAGTGAGAGAGAGCAAGAGCTAAATAAGAACAAAGACAGCCACACATTGGTGAGTGTTGACCTTCTGAGAAGCAGGAGGTTTTAGCCGAGCCCAGCCTAACCCAGTCCCGCTCGTATGAGTCCAGTCACACTAGATGGGAACAGGAAATTATGTAACATGTAGGCGTGTGAGTAAAAATGCACTTTCAATGTGAATGTTTATTTCCCAGCTGCACTTCAACGTCATTTATCAATCAGTCACGCCAAAACTTGTTAGTCGCAGATATTATAAAGAGAACATACATTACTGTGTGAACACTTAGGTTAGTATCACATTCATCTGATTCCATGGTTCCACAATATAGTTTTGGCATTGCTATAGGCTACCATACTGTAGCTATCTTCTCATTGCACAAAACCTTGTCCTAGAAAATATAGTGAAAAGAAAATGAAGACTACTAAAAGAGAAGCGTAAAAAAATATAGATTTTCCCATTGGTTGCCTCAGATGAATTGAAATTGCAACATGATTTACAGTATAATATAATATCTTCCCAATGGCTCCAGAAAAAGTATGGCATTTTATAATCTGCTACAAGTATACATATGCATTACATTGAATTTCCAGCATGACGCATGTTTCATATGAAATATCTTACCTTGTGGACTATTGCTAGCTTAGTTTCGTAACTATATCCACAAGTCACATTTCACAGAAATGATCAAACCATGCTGTCAGACATCAAACAAGCAACATGAAAGTGATTTGGAGAGAATTACAATAGCCTTGTGATGGTTTCAGACAAGTAGGCCTAATAGCCCACCACTGCCCGTGGCAAGCAGATGCCACTGTCAAGATTATAGAGACACTTAGTGGGTACAATGCATCTTTAAACATTGTAGTGACTCATTGGATGAAAATAGCAGGATGCAGTGATGAGCCGATTATCATCAGAAGATCTCATATCCTTTTCCTTTTACTAATGGGGTTTCCTGATAACTGACACACATGTATGAGCCATCATGTGGAAATGTGGGTGACAAGACATCAGGGGCCATCCTTTAATTACCTATAATGGACATGCATTTGAATGAAACTGATATGGTCAGATTCTTTCATGTGTCTTTCGTCACAATTTCTCCTCTCTATTAGACTAGGTTTCGGAAATGTCTTCAGCTCTTTAATCATGAGTGAAATATAAGTACGTCTTAAAACAATAAAATAAACTTGAACCTGGCAGTTGATTGTCTCTATCAAAATTTATTTTTCCCATTTCCCAACAGCTTGTAGAACCCTTGTGACGGACATTATATGAAGTTGCCTTGAGTCATTCTAAGGCTTCATCTCACATTTTGATTATTTGAATTTTACATTTATGGCATTTTGTAGATGCTTTTATCCAGAGATGTAGTACATTTGTCAATAGTTGGACGGTCATCCACCAGCAATTGTAAACAACCAATATGATATCAGTATAGTTACAGCATTTTGTCATGTCAATATATAATTAAATCATCCAACAAAGTTCCTAGTGGCCTGAATAATAAAGTGCCTAATACTTGATTGCTAAATACACAAGTGCAAAATAGGATTTATATCTTTTTTTTGCATTTTGTATTTATTTATTTTGTAAGGTGGAAAAAGAAACATTTGAGTAAGAAACAGAAATTATTTGATGTGCTATATGTGCTAGCTAGCTGGTCTCTAAACTCTATATACTGTAAGCTGGGGTGGCCTTAGAAGTTAAATAACAAGCTTTTACATGTTTTCATTTCTGGAATATAGGCCTACCAAAACACAAGTGGCATAGTGCTGGTGTGTGTGTGTGTGTGTGTGTGTGTGTGTGTGTGTGTGTGTGTGTGTGTGTGTGTGGGGGGGGGGGGG
>JAODOY010083855.1:0-14878 GCA_025399855.1 Forbesichthys papilliferus | reverse complement strand
TAATATATTGTAAGCTAATACACTTTTGGTCAAATTCTTACAAATTATCCTGACATTTCACTCGCTTACCATTCTGTGCGTGCTGAAAAAATGATCTGATACTTCTGCACAGCCCTGGTGCGTTAATAGGCACATAAACAAAGTGGCGAGCACTGCTTACAACAGCAAAGCCACATTACTTACCCGATGCATTACAATGTGTGGAGGGACGCTGCTGAGGAATTTTGATTTCAGTTAGCAAGGTAGTTCTCGACAATAACTGACCCTGCCTTTAACATCACGTGTAGATCACCTGACCACAGAGGCACATACACCCCCTCCCTCTCAGGTCCATCGACTGGTTATGGTGGACCGGGCCAATGTGGTGAAGGGCATCGTGTCGCTGTCTGACCTGCTGCAGGCTCTGGTGCTGACCCCCGCTGGCATCGAGACCCTGACCCCCCAACACCAGGGACCCACCTACGACCCCCCCCTTCCCCCTCTTCCCATACCCTGGCTGTCTCTAGACCCAGGCACAGGCAGGTATACACTCCAGACCCGGTCCAGTTATTACCAAAGCTAGCAAGGTCCTCTGGCATGGTCCTTCCAGACGACAATAACAATCCACCCAGAGACACTATAGAGGAGACATGCCACTATAATTTTGAATGGAGCTCTATGGGAGACGCAAATTTGGCAGTTGCTTTACAACTGCCAGTCATTAACCAATTTACCCAATCGTGTGGCTGCACTGACGCAAGTTAACAGTTGTTAAACCTGGTTACATTGGTCACTATGAAGTCACCAAACGTTTTAAGTGTTTTTTTTAATCAGATTTGACTTGTGATTGTGATTGAAAGTGCAGTTATGGCGGTCCATTTAACATCTCAGCAGTGCCACAGGCTGATTGACTCCATGCCAGTAGTCATGCAAAAGGAGCCCCAACAACGGACTGGGTGCTTGTACACAGACACTTTTCATTAGGCAGACATGTCTGTATTACAATTCCTTTTTTCACTGGTCTTATGTCATATTCAAAATTTTTTGAGATACTGAATTTGTGGTTTTCATGAGCTGTAAGGTGTAATCATCAAGATTAAAACAAATACAGGATTGAACTATTTCACTTTGTGTGTAATTAATCCACCATATACACAAGTTTCACTTTGTCAATTGAATTATTGGAATGACTAATGGGCCAATTGGATGCACCTGCATTTGGTAAATATATGAGCCCCCCCTAAATGTCCCATCCTA
Source organism: Forbesichthys papilliferus (assembly GCA_025399855.1). Taxonomy (NCBI): domain Eukaryota; kingdom Metazoa; phylum Chordata; class Actinopteri; order Percopsiformes; family Amblyopsidae; genus Forbesichthys; species Forbesichthys papilliferus. The sequence goes on along the minus strand of JAODOY010083855.1, from coordinate 13,642 downwards.
TAATCTCCCTTGCATTTTTGGTATGTTTAATTACTCATCTATAGTATTATAGACCAGTGTTTCCCAATCCTAGTCCTGGGGACCTAGTGCATGTTGTAGTTATCTCCCTGCACCAACACACCTGATTGAAATGAATGGGTCATTCTGCAGAGACCGATAGGACCTCTCCGTAGTTCTGACCACACCCTCCCCCCCTTCCCCCAGCTATGACCAGACACCGACTTAGCCTATTTCTTATTTTTCTAGAGATCAAGAGGGAACCTCCGGTGCTGAGAAATAAATATAACTCGGGAGTACCAAACCCTGCAGTACATCGAAAGGCCACTTGAGGCTGACTGCAAAAGGGAGTCAATCAACATAGATTCCAATGTTAAAATATCCGACATCACAGCAAAAATAAACATGTTTACAGCATGGTTAAAAAAACGGTTTTGATCTCTATAGCTAGTCTCCCTGTTCGTGACAACTATACGGGGGGTTAATTCTTTTATAACTCGTCAGTTAAAAATATATTAGCCATGCATTTATCCCATTATAATGAATAGGGGGCCAAAAGAAATGTGGTCCTCAGACACATCTCCAAAACTGACACAAAACTGAAAAATAAATGTAATAAGTGTTGATAAACCATTGGTGTAATTCAGCAATGTCTCAATTAGTAACATACAGTGCAAGTTATTTTCTGCTATCAAATAATTAACAGAAAATTATTTGTTCGCTGTGGATCTAACATTAAAAAGAGCTAATTTCCACTGAAGGGATACCGTTGTGGGAGAGGCAGTTGATCATTGATTCGTATTCATGAATTTAAGATTTTTGAAGCATGTACCAGATGTTCTGTGAGAGCTACGTTTTGTTTGTCCATGCAACCAACTGTTAAAGATCACAGGTGCGTATAGAGATGCGTGGCTCCTTTCTCAAGTGTCTCGAGTATTGGTGACTGTGATTCAGGCGTTATAACAGTTCATGAATTTGCGTAGTCTTCATGAGGCAGTTGTTAATATCAGATCTGAGGAAGTGTAAGTATGCACTGGACACAAAGCAACACACAAACTGTATATTTGTCTTTGGCAAACTGCTGACAGAAATAGAATATTAGACTATAAAGTGTTGTGGATGTTGTATTGTGTCATCTCCTCCACCAAATGCTTGTAAACTTACACTGGACCCAAACACAGTATACAGAAAATGATATCTATCTGAAGACAACAGGCAGGTGACTTATGGAAAAAAACAGTACTAAACTGATCTCGCAGAGAGATTTGACTACTATATCACCTATAATACATATACATATAAACACCTTTATATTTAAATTATTAGTTCAGAATGTTCTAGTATGCAAATAAGATGTATACAAATACACATACAGTGCCACCAATCAAGTGTCTGCTGTTGAAGTTGGAAAGAACAAACTCCTTTGTCCTGGCAAAGCCCAAATCTCTCCAAAAGAGAAAACATAAACACGCTTCCATTTATCACAGATGACAGACACACTCATAGGATCATATATACGTTAAGAAAGTAAGCTCTATACCTTCATTTATTTGAGGTGATATTTAATTTTATAAACATTTGTAGCTTCCTGGTCTCTACATCGATTAATATCACTTATTATGTGAGCTATTGGTATTTATAATAATGCAATTCTATTTTGTTTTTGGTGTCGCTAATTCACACCTGCATTCTCGTGGACAGATAGAAAAATGTATTATCTTATGACACTTTACTATGACCAGTGTGTTGGAAGAACTGTATTTGATTTTTAAATAAATCTATTACATGAAGCTCAGTATTACTTAAAGTATGCTAAAATATGCTAAAATACACATCTGTCTTTCCATTCAATCTTTCTTTAACCTAGCCAGCCTAGCCAACCTCACCAACCTAACCAGTTGAACTAGAATGTTGTTCTGTCTTTCCTTAGAGAAATGGATTCCAAACATATGCTCTCAGAAGAGGGATTCTCTTGTCAAGTGTGCTATAAGATCTATGAAGATCCTGTCCTCCTTTCCTGTAGCCACAGCTTCTGCAATGCCTGTCTGAAGAAATGGTGGACAGAGAATACAATGCAGGAGTGTCCACAATGTAAGGAAACGTCTTCTACGAACAACCCTCCACGTAACCTGGCATTGAATAACCTGTGTGAAGCATTCAGACAGAAGAGAGCTCAGGGAGCTTCAGTAGTCTCTGAGGAGGTCTGCGGCCTGCACTCTGAGAAACTCCAGCTCTTCTGTTCGGACCATCAACAGCCTGTGTGTGTTGTCTGTCAAAGGTCAGAAGAACACACCAACCACAGCTTCATACCCATCAATAAAGTTGCACAACGTTGCAAGGCAGAAGTCCAGGAATCACTGAAACCACTGAAGATGAAGCTGAACTATCTAAAGAAAGACAGATCAGACTGGGTCCAAGCAGCAGAAGATGTTAAATTCCAGGCCCAGAAGACAGAAAAGCAGGTTGAGGAGGACTTTGAGAAGCTCCAGAAGGTTCTCCAGGTAGAACGTGATGTTAGGATCTGTTCTCTGAGGAAGGAAGAGAAGAACAAGAGGCAGATGATAAAGGATAAGATTGATGGTCTGAACAGAGAGATAGAAAATGTTTTAGACTCCATCAGAGAGGTAGAGAAACATCTGGAAGCTTCAGATGTCTCCTTCCTGCAGAACTACAAGTCTACAATGGATACATTCCAGAGGCCTCAACCTCAGGAGCCTCAGTGGCCCTCGGGAGCCTTGAGAGATCTCACCAATCACATGGAGTCCCTGAAGATTACTTCTTTGGTGGAACAGGTCAAACACCTGCTGGCATTAGCAGAGACTGCAAGGTAACCTGTCTGTCTGTTTGTCTGTCTGTCTAAGATGGAGTAAATTGACATTTGTATTGGACTTTATTATTTGTAAACCATAGATTACCCACAAATGTGTATCATAACCTACAAATATGTTACTATCCACCAACATGTATTTCTAGATTTTTGCAACAGAGAGCCCTTTTTCGAAACACACAGGGGTTGACGAGACGCCGAGACGTGGAACTCATGAAAGGGCTTTCGCTCGACTTTTAATAATCTGGCTTTACACAGCCGAAACAAAACAACACACTGCCACAGCAACCAGAAGGCAAACAAAACCGAACAAAAAATAAGACAAACCCCAAATTTTTTAAAATTTCTTTGATTATGTTGATTATTATGTTTGATTATGTCTTTCTTCACGGGCCACAGTCGGGTCCGATGCTGGAAATGTGTTGGCGATGACCAAATCAGGTCAAAATATGCCTACATTTGTGTAGTCTTAATCCTGCATTACATATACAGGGAAGCCCAGTAGCACACAAACATGCAAATGATTGATTCAACAACTAGCTCCGCTTGTTCACAGATCACCTCCCAAGTATTTTTTGAAAGCACCTGCTCTTTTCAAAACAGTTTTAATGGTGTGTAACAGATCATCTTGTAGTTCAGGCTAAAAACACTTTGCTTTGTAAATGGAATGGGGGATGACAATACTTGTTTTATTGTACGTTAAGACCAAAACACACCCATGAATGATGAAGAAAGTAAGTACTGTCCAACAATTGTAAACCACGTGCCCAGCGCAACGACTAAACTAGCAAAAGTAAATTGAGGACACATCCTAAATGCAGTTTGTGCCTTGTTCTTTAGACTGTTCTTAGATTGCTAAAATAGGGCCCTAATAATAAATAAACACATATAATATACAATACAAATGTCCATAATGGAGAGGCACAGATAAATTGACATATAAATGTTTAACATGTCACTGTAATTGCAGTTATTTAAATCATAATATAATGTATTTTCTAATAAGATAGTAATTATTATTATTATTATTATTATTATTAATGGTAAAGCTATGTTACTCTGCAGTGTGGAACGTGGTGAAGTGTGGATCTTAATATCAGATCTAAGGAAGTGTAAGTATGCTTTTAAGTTGTATTCTTGAATGGATAACAGCACATGGATATATTTGTCTTTGCCACACTGTTGGCAGAAATAGAATATAAAGTGATGGTGATGATGTAACATGTCTTGTTCTCCATCAGATGCCTGTAAACTCACACTGGACCCAAACACACCATACAGAAAACTCATTCTGTCTGAGGACAACAGAAAGGCAGTGTGGGGACAAAGCCAGTCCTATCCTGATCACTCAGAGAGATTTGACTACTGGGACCAAGTATTGTGTAGAGAAGGTCTGACTGGGAGATGTTACTGGGAGGTAGACTGGAGAGGATGTCTTTATTTAGGAGTGACTTATAGAGGAATCAGTAGAAAAGGAAAGGGTGATGACAGTTGTCTTGGATCTAATGACAAGTCCTGGGTTCTAGAATGTTCTGATAAAGGTTACACTGCCAGACACAATAATATATCCACACCCATCCCTCTCTCCTCCTCTGTGTGTAAGACAGTAGGAGTGTATGTGGACTGGCCTGCTGGCTCTCTGTCCTTCTACACAGTCTCCTCTGACACACTGACACACCTCCACACCTTCCATTGTAACTTCACTGACGACCTGCTGCCTGCGTTTAGGGTGGTGTGGGCTTGGACCAGATCCTCAGTGGTTCTGCGTCAGATAGAGTAGCCATGCACACACACACACTAGTGTAATTCATAGCTAGCAATGTTTTTTCATAAGAATGTATTGATTCTATATTGTTTTTTCCACACGGTATTGTTTTTTGTGTGTTTCTAAGGTATATGTGGTGTTAAACATGCGTCATTTTACTTAGGGACACACGCAATCCTTCCGGCCAATAGAAATGAGTATTAAATGATTGTATGCTGTACGACAGTTGAACTCTGATGAAGACAGTGTGTTTCGACGACCGTTGGTCACACACCTAAATAAAGACATGTCAAATATCTGTGTGCCGCATCGTCTAATTGGATGGTTTGTTGCAGGGTGGTCTTGGTATCTGTTTAATATTATGGTATCACCTCAGATTCAATTGGTGCCAAAAGGGCAACAAGAATTAGTACAAAATTAAACAAATAATTAGTACAGGACCTATTTGATGAAAACCAAGTATTTCGTTTTTTTTTTGGCATTAGCAATGTTGATTTGACACGAACAAGTGCTGGGCCTTTCACAGTGGGCTGATAGCTTCCTGGTCTATATTTGCCATGAAAGCTACAAGGGTGGAGAAACAGGCGTGTCAGAAAAGTGTGCGTTTGTTACGTAGATTGAGACCCTAAGTCACTTTCGCATAATGGGACCAATAGGTATGGTAGTCAATGGCGAGAATACAATTATTTTTAGATCCCCTTTTAATTGTGACTGCTGATCGTCAGCAGTAAACATTATTGGAATGGAATTTATATTATTGATATGTATAGTGTTTAACAAAATCTATGTATGTTTTATTGAGCATCCAGTTGTTTCATCATATCTCAGGCACTGGTTAAAAGTCTCAGATATAAAATCATCAGTTTAGTCTTTCACATTGCTTATTCTCAGCACCTGCTTTATCTTAACCTTCCTGGAAGGGTGCATTCCTCTCTCTGTGATCCCTTTCCAAGGTTTCTTCCATGTGTTTATGAACATTTTAATCTGCTGAGAAATGTACCATCCAGCGGTCTAATTATTCAGCACTGAACAAGATATTAATGTTTTAATATGAAGTGATGTTATACTGTATTATGTTTAATTCCCATTAGATGCCTGTCAACTCACATTGGACCCAAACCCAGTGCGCTGCAACACCTTCGTGTCTGTGAAGAACGGAGCGGTGACGTTTGTACCGATGATATCTGTGGGATATGTTGCATGGGACCAGGTGCTGTGTAGAGAGGGTCTGACTGGGAGATGTTACTGGGAGGTAGACTGGGAAGGAAACGCTTCTGTTGGCGTGACATATAGAGGAATCAGTAGGAGAGGGGAGAGTCTTGGATGTAATGACCAGTCCTGGGTTCTAGCATGCTCTTATAAAGGCTACACTGCCAGACACAATAATATAGAAACACAAATCGCTCTCCCTGTTTCTTCATATTTCTCCTTCTCCTCTTTTGTCTACAGTATATGGCAGTGGTATAAGAGTGGCTTAGGTAGACTAGGCATTTATCTAGACTGGCCTGCTGGCTCTCTGTCCTTCTACACAGTCTCCTCTGACACACTGACCCACATCCACACCTTCTACTGTACCTTCACTGACGACCTGCTGCCTGCATTTAGGGTGGTGTGGGGTTGGACCACTTCAAAATATTTGAATAAACGTCAAGTCAAATAAATGTTCTTATTGCCCTTAATTAAATAAATGTGTCTCCCATATTTGCATGGAAACAAACAAATATATGGGTCAACCGTCTACTTTTAGTCAGGATTCTGGCAGCGGCCACCCATACCAACTACTAACCTGTTAAACTGGATAGACGTTTGTTGCAATAGTCCAACTAGCTTGTTACAGACAGTATTATATATTACTTCTGAGCTGTGCATCAGTCCTAGTAATGAATGGTTGCAATAATATGAAAACAGAAACAAATTGTAATTATTTGTTTAATGTGCAAAAAAGTGTATTTATTAAATATTTATTTTATATGTATGGTGAGATAGGTGGGATAGAGCTGGTTGTTGTTAGTGAAAGTGAAAGTTACTGTATTACTGTAGGACCTACTGCATATACTGTATAATACATGAAATATACTGTAAATATAAATAAACACATTTACTTTGTGAATCTTTTGCCAGAAGGTAGCAGGTGATACACAGAACATTCCCAATATAATACTTGAAGAATACTTGAAGTAACGTCAAGGTGTGTCTGCTGTTAAAGAAGGAACCAATCACCTTTGTCCTGTCAAAGCCATGCCACACCCATCTCACCAAGAACGAGCAAATGTTAATTCTTCTATTCCTCACAGACGGCAGCCACACTGAGGATCAAACAATATTCCGCAAGAAAGTAAGTTCTTCAAATTAATCTATTTGAGGTTTTTTTTTTAGTAAAAAAAAACAAACCCTGATTGATTTTGTAGCCTCCACATACAGTATACACAGTAGATATACATGATTTACATACTGGTATTTAATTAGTAAAATCGATCTTGTTTTTTGTTTCATTTTATCTCAGCTAATTTCTGTAAAATAATGTTATGACAACAAATTACCAGTAACCACTTTGTACCAGTAACCAGTAAAGTACGTGTTTTGATGGAAGTGCTGTATGCATTTGTTTTAAAATAGCTTTAACATGACTCTTCAGTATTAGTTCATGTTGTTTAAATTACAATTCTGTAGTTTATTTTAATTACATTTTGCCTTGTCAAATCTTGTAACTTCAGGAGAGATTGTGACCAAAATTAAACTCTTGTTGAACCAGTTAAACCAGAGTGTTTCTGTCTTCCCTCAGAGAGAGAGAGAATGGATTCCAAAGCTGTGCGCTTAGAACAGGAATTCTCCTGCCCTGTGTGCTATAATATCTATGAAGATCCTGTGGTCCTGACCTGTAGCCACAGCTTCTGTAAAGCCTGTCTTAAGCAATGGTGGACAAAGAATCCAATGCAGGAGTGTCCAGTTTGTAAGACCAAATCACCTACCGACAACCCTTCTCGTAACCTGGTGCTGAAGAACCTGTGTGAGGCCTTCTTACAGAAAGGCCCTCAGAAAAATTCTGTAGTCTCTGAGGACTGCAGTCTGCACACTGAGAAGCTGAAGCTCTTCTGTCTGGACCATCTGCAGCCTGTCTGTGTTGTCTGTCGAGATTCAGAACATCACGCCAACCACAGCTTCATACCCATCAATGAAGCTGCAAGACAACACAAAGCTGAAGTCCAGAAGTCACTGGAACTGCTTAAAGATACGTTTAACTTTCTACAGAAGGACAGAGCAGACTGGGTCCAAGCAGCAGAAGATGTAAAGGTCCAGGTCCAGAAGACAGAGAAGCAGATTGAGGAGGACTTTGAGAAGCTCCGGAAGGTTCTTCAGGCAGAACGTGAGGCCAGGATCTGTGCTCTGAAGATGGAAGAAAAGATCAAGAGTCAGATGATGATGGAGAAGATTGAAGATCTGAACAGAGAGATCATTAATATTTCAGACTCCATCAGAAATGTGGAGAAACATCTAGAAGCTCCAGATGTCTCCTTCCTACAGAACTACAAGACTGCAGTGGAGAGAACCAAACTCCCTCTGCCTCAGGAGCTTCAGTGGCCCTCAGGAGCCCTGAGAGAACTGACCAATTACATGGAGACACTGAGAATGTTTTCTCTGGTGGAACCCATGAAACACCTCCTGAGATCAACAGAGTCTTCAAGGTCTGTCTGTCTGCCTGTTTGTCTAACATGGAGATGCAAATATAAATATACCCAGATCAAATATATTTTAATAAATATGTTACTGTAATTGCTTGTTAACATATTTACACACATTCGTACACATTAGTAGTATTAATTAACAAATAATAATTACTTTTTACAGTGAGGATCATGAGTCCGTGTCACCATTAGCATCAGATCTGAGGAAGTGTAAGTGTGTTTTTAGTTTTATTCCTGAAGACAAAGCAACACATTTATACTTGTCTTTAGCAAACTGTTGGCAGAACTAGAATATTCTAGTGTATAAAGTGATGTCTCTTGTTCTCCACCAGATGCCTGCAAACTTACACTGGATATTAGAACAGCATACAGAAAACTCATTCTGTCTGAGGACAACAAACAGGTGTCCTATGGAAGGCCCCAGTACTATCCTATTCTCCCAGAGAGGTTTTTCTACTGGGACCAGGTGTTGTGTAGAGAGGGTCTGACTGGGAGATGTTACTGGGAGGTAGACTGGGAAGGATGGGTTTCTATTGGAGTGACATATAGAGGAATCAGTAGGAAGGGAAATGGCGATGACAGTTGTCTTGGATCTAATGACAAGTCCTGGGTTCTAGAATGTTCTGGTAAAGGTTACACTGCCAGACACAATAATATATCCACACCCATCCCTCTCTCCTCTTCTCTGTGTGTGAGTTACAAAGTTGGAGTGTATGTGGACTGGCCTGCTGGCTCTCTGTCCTTCTACACAGTCTCCTCTGACACACTGACACACATCCACACCTTCACTTCAAACTGTGCCTTCACTGAAGACCTGCTGCCTGCGTTTAGGGTGGTGTGGGGGTTGACTAGATCCTCAGTGACCCTATGTTAAATAGAGCTCACACACACACACACACACACACTAGACAGTGTGATTCAAAGCCAGCAACAATATGTATTCATGAACATTCATTTATCTGGAATATTATTAAATGAGCTAGTTATTTTTCTACACAGTATACATTTCCTTCTGTTTGTCCAGTTTATGTGCTGGTAACTCTTAGTATTATACTGGTTTAAACAAACACACCCAATCTTTCCAGCCAATAGGAATTTAGAACTAGAAGATTGACATGTATTTAAATGACTTATGGCTGCTGTGACATTGTTTGACTGTGTGTCTGGCCATTTTTCACACACCTTAATAAAAATGTGTCAAATATCCTTGTGCTGGAGCCTTTCCATGGACATCTTGTGGCAGACTGGTCTTGGTACTGTATACGTGGAAACCTTCCAGATTATATATATATATATTATATTTTATATATTTTTAGGGTCATACTGTCAGGCCCAGCGCGGGCTGAGACCCAGAGGCAGACCACAGACAGTAGTGAACGATTACAATATTTGTTGAAGCCTAAAGGCGGTAGTCATGGGCGAACAGGTCCGTTAACAGGCTAGCAACGAGTACAACAAGGCGATCAACCGAGTCAGTAGAACAGGTCAGGATGAATGGATGAATGGAGAGACTACGTGTTGGACTACACGTGTTGGGCCCTGTCCAGCTTGAATGCTCACACACACAAAACTAGCTAGAATGTAAGCTAGAATGCTCACACATACAAAACTAGCTAGAATGTAAGCTAGAATGCTCACACACACAAAACTAGCTAGAATGTAAGCTAGAATGCTCACACATACAAAACTTTGGCACCACATCACTCCCACTCTGAAGAAGTTCAACTGGCTGTCAGAATACATACAAAATCTCCCTCCTCACATATAAATCTCTCCCTTGCACCCGAGTATCAGATCTCCCCAATCCAAACGCACAACCCCGGTCACCGCGTTCCTCAAACAAGGTTGCTGCTTGCTGTCCCAAAATCAAGACTTCGGTCAATTGGGGACAGAGCCTTTGGCATTGCTGCTCCCTCATCACGGATCAAGCTTCCGCTCGTGATCCGCTCTGCCTCTTCTCTGGCTACTTTTAAAAGCCAACTCAAATCCCATCTTTTTACTGAGGCCTATGGGCTCTAATACACCCTGGCCACCCCCTTCCCTAGCCCCCCTTGTGGTATTGTCCTAGGGTTACTACAAAGACGCTATATAAATCCAATGTATTATTATTATTATTATTATTATAATCATCATTATTAACAAGACAGACCAATCAGTAACATGGTACTCATACGCTAACAAGATGACAAACATGTGAAACACATTAGCATGTGACACTGACCGTATTATGCTCAGTTTCATTGTTTATTATTAAATGTTTGGGGTCTACTAAAATAGATGTATGTGCATACAAACCTAATTTTGCCACTAAACTGATTGTTTACGTGGAAGTACTTTTGCAAGATATCACATTCATTTGTAGCTTGTTGTCATGTTGTCTGTCTCTTTTACACAGCTATTGTTCTAGTGGCCTGTTTTTTCGTTCAGCATATGTCATGGAAATTCATCTTTTTAGTCAGTGAAAGTCGGGGAAGAGTCAGGGGATATATGATTTTTAACTTAGAGTGGGAACCTGAAGAAGGAAACTGTGTGCGTGTTGTAGTTGAACCATTTGTCCTGTCAAAGCCATGCCCTGCCCATATCTCATTATAAATGAGGAACCTAAGATCTCCTGTTCCTCACAAACGACATGCTCTTTGGATCAGACAGCAACATTCATCAAGAAAGTAAGATATTTAAATGTAGATATTTGAGGTAAAATGTATATTTTTAAAAAATGCCCTGTGTAACTTATTGATTTTTCATTTGTATTTATCTCATCAATCTTTCTTATTTTGATTAAAACTCATATTTTCAATATATTGCAAGTTAACATGTATCTTGAAGCTGGTCAAAGTCTCAGACAGATGCAAACTTATTTTGGAAATGAATAATGTTACAGCGCACTGCCAGGAAACACTTTGACCATATGTTTAAAGGAAGTGTGGTATTGTTTTTAAATAAAGCTAACTGAACCCCACTCCCACAGATTACAGAGTAAATGCTTTACCAAGGAAGGGTAAAGCTTAAACTCACTAGCCTGGGACTAGAGGGTTCAGGAGGTGTCAGAGAGTAGGTTTACGTAACTTGCCTTGTTGCCTTGTCTATAATAAACATAACCTTATGGAATATTCTGCAGGTTAGGGTTACAAGTATTAACAAGGCTGACTAAACTGTTGGATCAATCTGAGTGATGCTTGTTTTGTCTTACCTCAGAGAGAAAATGGCTTCCAAAATGGTGCTCAAAGAAGAAGAATTCTCCTGTCCTGTGTGCTATACGGTCTATGTAGATCCTTTGATCCTGTCCTGTAGCCACAGCTTCTGTAAAGCCTGTCTGGAGAAATGGTGGACAAAGAGTCCACTGCGTGAGTGTCCAGTTTGTAAGACCAGATGTTCTAACGACAACCCTCCTCGTAACCTGGCGTTGAAGAACCTGTGTGAGGCCTTCTTAGAGGAGAGAGCTCAGGGAGCTTTAGTAGTCTCTGAGGAGGTCTGCAGTCTGCACTCTGAGAGGCTCCAGCTCTTATGTTTATACCATCAACAGCTTGTGTGTGTTGTCTGTCGAGATTCAGAAGAACACGCCAACCACAGCTTAATTAAGAAAAAAGATTAATTTAATTTTTTTACAGGAGGATAGAGAAGATTGGGTCAAAGCAGCAGAAGAAGTGAAGATCCAGGCCCAGAAGACGGAGATACAGATTCATGAAGACTTTGCAAAGCTCCAGGAGGTTCTTCAGAAGGAGCTAGAGGCCAGGATCTGCACTCTGAGAAAGGAAGAGAAGAACAAGAGTCAGATGATGATGGAGAAGATTGAAGATCTGAACAGAGAGATAGAAGATGTTTCAGACTCCATCAGAGAGGTAGAGAAACATCTGGAAGCTTCAGATGTCTCCTTCCTGCAGAATTACATGTTTACAATGGATAAATTCCAGAGGCCTCAACCTCAGGAGCTTCAGTGGCCCTCGGGAGCTCTGAGAGACATGACCAAATACATGGAGACGCTGAAGATTACTTCTCTGGTGGAACTCATCAAACACCTCTTGAGATCAACAGAGACTCCAAGGTATCCTGTCTATCTGTCTGTCTATCTGTCTGTCTGTCTGTCATGGAGATAAACCTATAAATGCATCCAGATAGAGATATGTTAAAATGATGTGGGGTTCGTCTCGTTGCCCGCGGCAAAAACTCTGTGGAAGAGATATATCTCAAAAAAAATATTTTTTGACAATTATATACAGTATTATTATGTATTTTGTGTGGTGTGTTGTTCTGATGTTCATAAAATACCTAAGGCCTTATAGAACATTATTCTACATTCAAAGAGATGTAGATGAACATCTAGAAGCTATAGATGTCTCCTTCCTGCAGAACTACAAGACTACAATGGAGAGAGCCATACTCTCTCTGACTCGGGAGCCACAGTGGCCGTCAGTTCAATTCAAATCCTCTTAACTTCTGCAATTGTTCCATGCCGCTATTAATTGTTGTGTAGACAACAGAGTAGTATCATTTATATTTTTTAGTTGAAACAGCTTTCACACAAATTCACTTGTACTGCATTTTATTGTTAATATAGGCCAGAGATCTGGGACCCCTAGGGGGTCCTCGGAGGTACTTCATCCAGACCATCATGCCTGAGGGGGCAGGATGGTCTAGTGGTCTGGGTGTTGGGCTCCCTCCCTGGGTGGGTTCGTTCCCCGGTGTTGACCTACTGTACCTGTAAGCATCCTTGAGCAAGATGCCTAATCCCTGCTTATATAGTCTGTATTTATGTTTATGCATTCTTTAACCAGCAGGGGGAGGTCATTCCCAACTGATTTTTAAATAAACAAGTTATGGGTTATATGGCTCTAAATGGCTACTTGAGGGGGGCTCCATAAGCATGCCAATCTCCATAGACCCCCCATGTTATTAATATGTTCAACTTTACAGCAGAAATAAACATGCTACCAGCCTGGTACAATAAACTGTTTTGTTTTCTCTATAGCTAGTTTATATAGTAACAGTACGCCGGTGACTTTTCACTCATTAGTTGAAAGCATATAAAAGCATGTTTATCCGGAGTTACAGGTGAAGTCATGCAGCCTAGTGCAAAGATGGTGACGGCCAGAGCCAACACAGCTTGAATTACAAACCCATTCTTCAGAAAACCTATAGATGACGTCACAGAGTATTTATCCAGGTATTTACAGTCTATGGATATAAGGATTTTAACATGTAAAATAATCTCCTTATTGGAGCTTTATCACGGTCAGAGGTTAGTTCTGAAGAACTTTCGTTCTTGATTAATGAAAACATTCTTGGCAAATGCTTTCGCTTTCGTCCGTCTTGCGGCGGTCCAAGAATTTCACCTCTAGCGGCGCAATACGAATATATATATATACATATATG
>JAODOY010083853.1:0-14882 GCA_025399855.1 Forbesichthys papilliferus | reverse complement strand
CACACACTCTCTGGTCCCCCTTTTTGAAAAGGGGAACCACCACCCCAGTCTGCCACTCCTTTGGCACTGTCCCCGACCTCCACGCGATGTTAAAGAGACGTGTCATCCAAGACATCCCCTCCACATCCAAAGCTTTAAGCATTTTTGGATGGATCTCATCAATCCCCGGGGCTTTGCCACTCTAGAGTTGTTTGACAACCTCAGTGACCTCCCCCAGGGAAATTGATGATGATCCCCCATCAGCCTCTAACTCTGTCTCGATCACAGAGAGCATGTCAGTCGGATTCAGGAGTTCCTCAAAGTGTTCCTTCCACCGCCAAATTGCCTCCTCAGTTGAGGTCAACAGTGTCCCATCCTTGCTGTACACAGCTTCCCGCTCCTAAGGTGGTGGACGGTTTTCCAAAAACACTTTGGTGCCGACCGAAAGTCTTTCTCCATGGCTTCTCCGAAGCTCTTCCACACCCGCTGTTTTGCTTCTGCTACGGCAGATGCTGCAGCCCTTCTGGCCCGTCGAAGAAGGCAACATGCCTAACTATATTTAACCCACAACAACTCACAAAATATATTGCAGATAAAAATGATTTATTTACAAATAGTTTTAACTTACAAGTTGGAATTTTTTGTTGTTGTTAGTAAATCACATTCGTAAACCATGGAATATTTGTGGATCTTACAGTATATTTAATAAACTGTAAATAATGTTTTGATATTTCTCTCTTCACATACAGTATTTCCATTATATGAGTGTTGAGGAAAGCGAAAAGAGATTGGAGAACCTGACTAGTAAAGTAGTTCCAGTGTCCCCAATTGAACTACAGGTATGACTCACTGTTGTGAGGCTCCCACTGACTAGGCACAGATTAATCTGTGCAAATTACATTGGTGAGATGCTAAGCAAGACTTTTGTCACAGAGATGGTATAGACTGAATGGCCATTTCAATACCACCCCATTCGACCACTGCCTCCCTACCGACCCTGTTTCATGTGGGTCGGAAGATTCCATCAATGTTAAACATCTTGTGTAACCCATCGCTTGTTAGCCTCTCTGATATAATTTCATTTGACACAGAAGCTATGATAAACCCAGAGACATGCCCCCAAAGTCAATACACATTTAACGCTAGGCGTTAGTTGATAGGTTTGGTAATATATTTTATTTGAATAATGGATGGATAATTTAATTGAATGGACTTGGAAAAGGGTATGGGGTAACAGGTAATATCTTAGTAGGTCTTGTAGGACTAGCTTGATGTTTCCACATGGCAACATGGGTCAATAAGAACAACACACTTTATATTTCAAACACAAACTAACTACCCACCCAAACACTGATTGGCTGGTTCTGTAATTGCTGTGCTCACATATGGTTTTGAATGGAGAGTTTAGACTGAATTGCAGAGAAGGACGTTGTGAAATCAGATTAGTTTTGGAAGTTTAGAAAGAAGCAGAGTATTTCTAACATGGACGGATGCACTTCTAATTTGGTCAGTTGTTTAGTGCCTGCATTCGTCTGTGACAGACATACATGCACAAGATGACATGAGTTGCGATGACGACCGTCAGTATGGCAGTCAAGGTCAAGATAGCATAACCCCCAGAATCAGCTGCATGTGTTGGCACCGAGGGCATCGTGATGGAGTGGTTTGCCCAGTGGTTTGCCCACCGTCAGGGCTTTCAGAGACAGGTGAGGGTGAAGACACATGGGTCATCCATTGTTATGTTAAAAAGAGTGGGAGCTTTCGTCAGCACAAAACAAATAGCACAAGGTGAGGGTGTGGGATTGGCATTGGCATCTGGTGCCCGCCGCAGCTAATACGGGCATATGCATTGTATTAAGAGGAAAATACGTACGAAAGAGAGGAAAGGGGAAAGGACGAAGAGATATGGGCCTGTGGGGAGAGGCAGGAAGGAAGGGAGTAGGAAGATAGAGAGAAGGGAATAACGAAGAGAGAGAGAGAGCTTATCTCATTTCCTGCAGACAGCAGTCCTTTCCCAGAGCCAGAGCACTGCTCTTGGGGTGGTGATGGGAGGATGGGGGGGGTGTTTTTGCAAGCCAAAGGGTCACCAGATCAGCTCATAACTCTACGGCTGTGAGCAGTCACAGATGCATGACAATAAAAACCGGGTCTGGCTGTTTAACACCTGCCATTCATACATCTGCACCGGGAGTAGAGTCGGACGACAGTAGGCTCAAGCATATTTGCAAAGGGGAACAAAGAAGAAGCATGAATGAATTCGGCTCATCCATCTGCGTGCCTATGTATTTGAGAGCTGTCCTAGTTTAAATACGGTTTAGAATTTCATCGGGGTCCTGTGCCACTATAGAGCAGCCAATCCATCTGCCTTTGCGTCAATATGGCTATGCAGTGTCATTTGTTATACACAAAAATATCTTTGGTCTACATTTAGTCTGTGAGGTTCATTGCGACCTAATTGGAGAAAGCTATTTGGGTAGCGAATAGCTAATTTTACCCTGACACAAGTAGAGTTAAGAATACAGTAGCACCTCCAAGTTATGGTTTTCTATTATATATGTAAGATTGGTTATGCATGCCGACAGTGTGTGGAACATGCAGTTCAGTTGGGCCTGGCTGTAGGTACGCCAGTCTTGGAGCACTGAGCAGTATACTGTATATTCTTGACATATAGCAATTAAGGTTAACATTTAACAAAACTCTGGGCAAGGTTTCTTTCTTTTCCCATTTCTATGTCTTACCACAAGACTCTATTTGCAAATACTTCTGTGTTTTGTATCAACAGCGGTCAGCATTTTATTACCAATAAAATGGATCTCCTTTCAGGTGCCATTCTCATCAGACAATATTTGAGTCAGAACTTCAGAGAGAATGTTGAATGGGAATTGATAACTTTAACTGAAAGTTGTATGTTGCTTTTAGCGTTACTGCAGTTGAACTCTTTGGTCACGTTGTTCATGAAAAGGACCTGTTCATTAGCGATACAGTGGATCTCCAGAGGGGCAAAATAAAGGATGCAAGAAACCTAAAGGGGGTCTGATTTAAAAGCTTTTTGACAGTACTCTACTTTGACACAAGTGGGAGACAGTGTGACCTTTTGCGCATAATACAGCTGTGAATGTAAATTTCACACAAAAGCTCTCGAGCTTCACTAATTGATGCCGGCGGCAAAAAAGGAAAAATAAAATTGGCAGCTTTATTTGACACCTCCATGTGGAGACTTAGCGGCGCACTCTGACGTGTGCACCTGTGGGAATTTGCACACTGTCAAATGCCCTCTCCTCTGCATGACCAGACGTGTCCCATCCAGACACCTGGAGGAGGGTGACACCATTACTGTGTCCCTTAGCTTAATTGCATGGACAGAACTTGGTGGTGGTTTGAAAAGACTTCTCACTACAGATTCTGCAGGAAAAGTGCTATTGGCTCAATGTGGCAGCGCCATCTGAAACTCAGCTCGGTTGTCCCCGGTGTGATTGACAGGTTGATAAAGAGGTTGACTGTGGCCTATCACCCCTGCAGGCATTAGAGGCCATGTGCCCTACCCCCAGAAGAAGAAGAAGGGAGTGGGGGGGGGGTTGGCATCTGTCTTGGGAAGTGCGAAAAAAACATTTCTCTGGAAACACATCATATTGGATTTGAATCTGGCCATGGCTGCTGCTGGTCAGGCAATACAGTAGAGAGCTGAACTCACTTCAGCGTTCTGGGGGTTCAACGGCGAGAATACAATTATTTTTAGATCCCGTTTTCTTTGTAACACAAAGTACACATATTATGTTTGACTATTTCAAAGAAAATGATTTGAGTCAAGACATTCTCAGTTTGTCCTGCATTTTTAACCCTGGCAAGTGTAAGACTGAAAATATGTATTTAGCAGTAGTGAACCATGACCCTGGACACTGGGCCTTCAGTGTCACCACATCAAGACAACATTTGCCAAAAGTATGTGAGTATCTGTTAGATATAAACACAGGCCCACGCTTTTCTCATTGCAGTTAAGACTGAGGAAAGAGACTCATAGGCAAACAATCCAAATATTTTAAGCTGCTTTCGGTGCAAAGTGATTTGTTTGAATATTTGACTGCGAGTAGTTAAAGGGTTACAGTTCAAATGGGTTTAATGGAAGCTGTCTGCAACGCAAGTGCCCCAGTGTGTTTTATGTCATGCATTGTAATACATTATCAATAATTATTGTTGTGGAGATTTTTTTTATTGGTTTAATTCATTGCTAACTCCTCAATTTGTATGTGCGTGGCGACATACGCATGAAGCCTTGGTCAGTTTGTCTGCCCTTTGGAATAGTTAAAAATAGCACTATGAATGATGAATTTAAACCTTTGCTCACTTAGTTTAACATAGAAAAGAGCTAACTGCGATCAATACCTCCTGCTTCTCAATTCACAAAGATGTTCTTTTTTTAACCATGAGGCTACTGGAGGCAGCAGATACATTATTGATCTTTGACTCTAGGACACCAGTGAATATCCTTGCTGAATAACAAACTTTGCTGTGGAGACAGAGGTTACAATCCTTAACTTTGTTCAACAACTCTAGACACCGGCATTAAATGGATTGTGCATTTGCAAACTGTCACTTGAACACATGCTACTACTGAGTCTACCATGTTACTTAATAAGCAGTCAGAGCTGTCAATACGCTGCATAACTGCAAAGAGCAGGTGATTCAATGTAGATTTCATTCCCCGCTTTCTTATTGCACATTTTCTACTACCTTGTTTTAAGTAGTGTAGCGGTAACTACATCACAGCAAGCAGTGCCATTAAATCGGCATGTTAGAGGAGTTGTATTAGCTAATGTTATAGTTGAACTACAGTGTGTATACTTTCATCTTTTATGTGGGTTTGAATGGAATGATATGTTCGGACAGAACTTTAGATATGGTTGATCCGGAAATTACATTATTATTATTATTATTATTATTATTATTATTATTATTATTATTTAGTAGTAGTAGTAGTACTAGTATAATAATAATAATAATAATAATAATAATAATACGTAGGGAATGCCTTTAGCCGTGTTTTAATTAAACCCAACCCCTTAAAGGCGATAATTATATTTCAAAGAAGAAAGGATAAAGTAGCACTGACACTATTTACTCCTAAGTATATAATCAGACGTAACACCCTCCTCTCAACACCACAGGTGAGTCGTCACAAGTAGCGTGTCACACGTCATAGTTGCTGACACTAACACAAGACGCTTTTTTCGACGCTGCACACACTCAACAGCAGGCAAAAAGAAGGATTTAAAAATCTAGCACAATAGTTCAATTTAGAAATAGCATTCATCTGATGAAAGGTACAGTATCTCCGTGTGTCATGGACTAAGCCGTTCTAAATCCAGACTAGTCATTTCTCCTTTTGGAGGCCATTAGAGAATTATTCTCATGACACAATCTTGACAGCCCTTAGTTGTATTTTCTGTCATTGTATATTATTGGATAACCTTTCCTTATCTGTGCTTGCTGTTGATTTCTAATAAGATAGAGTATGTAGGCATCATATTCTCCTAATTCTGCACACACACACACACACACACGCACGCACGCACGCACGCACGCACGCACGCACACACACACACACATCCCCGTCTGTCATTTCATAGATAGACTTGTCCTTTACCCTTTTTGTGCCATACCACCTACTATCCTCTTTCATTATGTGGGGCTGAGTGGTTGATTTTCTTGGACAATGTATCTCAGGTCTAATGAATTGGGTGTATTTCGCTGAATGGGGCTGCCTCTATGTTTTGATACCATGGGACATTCTGCGACACATTTCCAGCTTCCTGGGCATGTTACAAATCAGACCCCCACATCCTTCATCTGCTGGCACCCCACTGTGCCCCATCTGCTAGAAGTTATTTATTCCTCTTTTATTCTAACACTGCCATCCATGAATTTATCCTTTGCCGTCTCTTCTGCGTTACAGTACTTCAGTGCATTCATCCCGGCCATGCGTTTAATTTTCAACAAACCAAGCGTCTGAATGTGAGCGCTATTAAGATACATAATTCGCTGTTAAGTGCCCCCTATTTCCGTGGAAATAGAGAGCATCCTGATAGTCTAGAAGCAGGTTGTGTTTGCAGTGTATCGAACTTTAGTAAAAAGCCTGTGAGGTGCCTTAACTTTTAGCTTGCTTTGCTGAGGAATATAGATGCTACTGTATACCAGGAAAGACAAGACACACCATAGACATAAAACCAACTAGAGGTTTGAAACAACAGCAGCGATTACACAATGATAGTTTGAGTTAATTAAATAGAGCAATCCAACTGTTTTAATAGTAAAGTGTTTTACGGAAGGTATTTGTCTGTTCAAATGCGTGCACACCCTACAAGCAGTATGGAGGGAGGCATTTCATTAGCGACGTCCAATCATGCCCCAACACACTACTGCTGCTTAAATGCCATGATTGTTGGCTGCAGGCAAAACATGTAAACACCCTCCAGCAGGTAATGCAGTTCAGGTGTTGTTAGCCCCTTTCTATCAACGCTGGAATGGTGAGCCATGCCTCTTGTTTTTATTGGTTATATTTAGACCAGCCTCTTACACTCTAAATAGAATAGTAATCAGGCCAAAGCCAAGAGCTGGAGGAGAAACAGGCTGCAGAGATCTGGGCATACCACATAGGCTACTGTATTATACTGTACTGCACTTGTGTATCTCTTAAACACCTCTCCTACCTAATGCAGAGCTTTTGGTAAAAAGCCAAACTATTCGCACAACTAAATATAAAAATAAAATGAAAGGAAATACTGCAAAAATGCAATACTCAAATCATAAAGCATAAATAATCACATTAAACCGTTATTTCACTCACATGTTATTCCATTAGCTTGAGGAATGGCCTTTGTTAGCATATCTGTGTCAGATATAATTAATTATCAGAGGCCTTTCTGCAAATCATTTATCATCTTACATGCATACTTTCTCTCAACTATGCTTTAGCAGGGGTTCTCAAACTTTTCAGCTCGCGACACCCCCAAAACCACGGTGTCAGAGACTGGCAACCCCCGCTATCCCCAGAGGTGCTAGAGGCATAACAGCCATAATATAATTTGATAGTATTTTATATAGCTAGTAGCAGAATACATCAAAGTAATATATGAACTGTACTACTGCTAAAAATGATGTCTAAACTATTCCATTTTAATCATTTTAAATGTTATTTCACTGGGAACCCCTCCCCTGTGTCATGCGACCCCCCGGGGGGTCCCGACCCCCACTTTGAGAACCCCTGCTTGAGAGTACGTACAGACATGAATAAATCATCAATAGGATGATTCACAGTATACGGTGAGTGCTGGCATGGGAATTTGGCTGCTTCTTGTGAAGTCCAACTAGCGGTTGTGGTAAACAGAGCACACATCCACATGCAACTGCAAAATGCACAGGTGTAGTAACATCAGTGGCCAACTGTGCAACCCCTCCCCCCACCCCTTCCCTCTCTCAGCTCCCTTTCTCACTCTCTCCCTCCTCTCTTGCTGATAAAATGAGAGCAGATGCCAAATGAAACCACTAAGCAGTGTTGGAATAAGAACTAGGCCGCAACCAGGACGCACTGGGTGGATATGTAGAGCAGTGAACACATTTGAACACGCTATCTTGTGTCATTCCTGGTCAAAGCAGATCACTTCTGCTTTTGTCCGGCTTTGAAAGGAGCGTAAGAGGTCTGAAATTGAGAGAGCTCTGCCTAGATGCATGCTTAACAAAAGAGCATTTCTTCAACGGATGGACCGGAAGTTATCAAAGATCATGGTCTGCTCTTTTGTGTCAAACAATCTCTGTCTCTCTCCTTCTCTCTCTCTCCCTCTCTCTCTCTCTCTCTCTCTCTCTCTCTCTCTCTCTCTCTCTCTCTCTCTCTCTCCTATAGTCCTTAAATGCCCGTGACTCTATAAAAATACGCCTCTTTTGGTGTCTGTATTCGGGGAAGGGGTTATGTGATGCTACACGTGTCAGCTCCATACCTAGCTTGTGTGTGTGTCTGTGTGTGTGTGGCAGGGGGGAGGGTTAGAGACAGGGTTAGAATAAGGGCGAGGACGAGAGAGGCAGCTCAAGGGAGCAACGGGATGCTCCATCATGCCGGTGACACACTACTGAGAGAGTATGGTGTGTGGGAGCGTGTCTTCCCCATGTACAATATGCAGCCTCAACCAGTCTGCTGCCAGCTAGCGGTCACCCCCCGCCCCCCCCCAGACGTCTGGCCAGGCTCATCTATCCCCCCGGACCACCTGGCCGACTTCCAGGCCCGTCTACAACGCCTTTTAATTGCGATTGTGTTCTGGGGGTGGGGGACGACATCGTGTATCCGATTACATTTACATTTTGATCATGAGCGAGATGCCTCACCTCACGGGGGCCACGGCTCCAGAGACTCGTGATACACAACAAGCTCACAAATGCATGTTAATTTGAGTTGGGATAGTCGAATATATTAGCAAAAAGTATGAATACAAATGGACACACACACACACACACACACACACACACATACATTGTGCACACTTGGCGATGCGGCAAAATGCTTCAACATCTGCATAATACAACAAAACTAATTTCCTTGTCGCCTGCTGTTCTCGGGTACCCGAGAAGATGAAAATGTTCATGGCTCTGATCCTGAACACAGCGTAATCATCCAGGATTTATGCTTCCAGCTTGTATCAAATTAATTGCGCATGGAGCGCGGAGGGTCGAGAGAATATCTCATAGAAATGGATTTCACCTTGTCATCACCCAATCGCATAAACTAAAAATACATTCCCTTTTCCTTCTATTCCAGGGGGGAAAAAAGTGCATACTGTACTATTGGAAGCGGAACCAGAAAAGGGAATGCGTTTCATTCATATTTAATTTTATTTCAAGATTTAATATATATTTTTGGAATGGTGGCAATGAATGGAAACGCATGCAATTTGCATTAATAAGAGTATATCAACCAGCAAATGAGAGCTTTCACCGGACTGTTAATCAGATTGGGTGTTTGCTATTATTCTGCAGCAATTAGATTAATACTTCTCCACTGTACAGATTGTGAATAAAACCATCAGACGTTTGACACATGAACAGTTAATGTATGATGATATGATTGACAGCATATACAATTTGTCAATCCACTCTTTTAAACACCAAAACGAATTGGCAGCTATAAAAAGAGTCAGAGACATTTGTGTGAGTATGATTGAAGCTTCTTTTCAGTGGCATAAATAACTATTGCTGTATTATATTGTGGACCTTCTGAAGATGAAAGTATTTTTTCTAGCGCAATATGACTAACAATGGTTGGAGCACATTTTGAATACTTAACTACATAGTTTTATAGACACCGTTTATTTTCAATAGTCAAGTAGATCACTTGTAATTGATTTTAATGTATTACATTGAGATTTAAAAAAGGGTAAACAAATTACATTGGCATAAAGTACATGCTGTCATACATGTCTATATTTTGTGGTGCTACTAAAGAGCACATGGTTGGTAAATGGAGTATTTCACGGTACGACACCTGGTAACTGCCCGGTATAAGCCAGGGGGTAGGACTAAAGAAGAGAGCTAACCCCTAGCAGACCGATAAGAGCTTATAATAGGCTCCAGTTTCCACTTACTGCCATTCTAAAGTAGTGGGTCATTAAAAATTGTGAAGAAATCGGCCAAGAATCCCATTTGGTCCAAATATGTGTGTTATGTCACCGTTATAGTGTGTACTGTACTGTGTAATTTAAATGTTTCATTTTATTTGAGTTCTTGTCCGTTTTGATGCAGTACAGCTATGGTGACCGGAGCATTGTCCTATAGTGATGCCGTCATGAGCAACTAGAGTCAAAGTACATGCTTACCAATCAGTAGCTGCGTTTTCACAGACCCTATTATTCCAATTGGAATCGGGTTAAAAGCCAAAACAGAAAGAAAATGCTCCATATAATCACCAGGCAAACCCGAATTAAATTTAATTCCGAAGCAGAGGGGTAGTATAGCCCGTTCTATAACCCAATTGAAAGAAGAATTCTACCATGTATACGGTAAACCTGATTACTTCCTGGTTGCATTATAATGTGGCTACTGTTGTTGTTTGTGATGTCGGTAGGATATATTCTGCACAGCCACTCTCCAAAGTCTGGACAAAACAATTGTGACACGTGCATAAGAGAATGAAAGTAAAGTAGGCAGTAGTACAGTGACTTCGTCGGCAGCCGTAGGCAAAATCACTCCACCAGTCACATAAATAGCCTCACTCTCCCGATGGGCCTACAACTACTGTAGATGCTAGCCGGTTTTAGCCTTTTTGCTATATAAACATATATTCCAGTAAATTGTGACACAGCATGTCAACACCAAACCTGATTAGGTGATATACAGTACCATATAAACAGGTAACCCGAAATCTTCAATCGGAAAGATTCCATTGGAAAAAAGGCAAAAAAGTGTCTATATAAACCCAGCAGTGACCGTATTGAGAAAAGCAGCATCCTAACAGCTACTGTCTCCATTTATGCGTATATATATCTCAACCAGAGCTTTACTTAGTATAATTTAGTCCCAAATCACAATGACATTCAGTGACATGTTCACCTTCGATTGTCTGTATTAGGGCTAACATTTAAAACAGCCTTATGGTTACAAGCCCACTTTTCTAGCATGGTTACCACCACTGCCAGATGTCTAAAATGTCAATTCTTTCCACAGCTGTTTAATGTGTATGGGAAGGGCCCTCTTAATTGCTGCTGGCAAACCTTAAGCACTGGAGAATTGTACATGTCATTCATCTCTGACCATCCGTGAGTGTTAAACCAGGCCGCCAATATTCTCGGCAACTGCCGTGGTCATCATGAGCAAAATTACCCAAACATTGCCAGGACAGACACACAGATAAGGGGCTGGACACATAAGCACACATGGGTACCTGGACCAAATATTCTTTGAGACACACTGGCAGTCACTGTGGCGGGAGCCCCCCGTAATGAGAATAATGACCATGTCATCGCAGAGAGATGGATGGAAGCAGAGGAGTGTGGTGCATTCAAGGAGGGAGCGGTTGACAGTAAACCCTGTAGATCCATTTGGTTTTTCAGACATGGAGGGGGAATGGAAGTGACAACGGCTTGAGGGGATCCGGAGATCCGTGGAGTGAATACCAGAGCGGAGGAAAGGGGAAGAGAAAGAAAAAAAAAAAAAAAAAAAGAAAATAAATAATGTGTCACCCAGTGGGAGGAGGGTATGGAGGCATGAGCTGTCAGAACTGTGCTGCTGTCTGCAGATTAGATCTGGGGCTATTTATAGCAAGGGGAGCACCCCACCGCCCCCGATGACGCTGCCCGTGGCACACGCCCCGTTGTCACGGTATCACCACCGGCTGCCTCCTCCTGATTGATAAGCAGGATGCGGAACTGATGGCAAGGACATGGCAGCGGAGGTTGCGGTGACTAACTCTGGTGGTGTGTTGTGTGTGTGTGTGTTGCGCTTGAATAGGGTTGCCAACTGTCTCGTATTAGCCGGGACGTCACATATTTTTTGGTTTGTCCCAGACGGGACCTCCCATGTCCCGTACGAGACAAACCAACAAACGCTGGTTGTGTGTTGTATGTGTGTCGCGGACGACTAAGACTGGTTGTGTGTTGTATGTGTGTCGAGCACATGACTAACTCTGGTTGTGTATTATATGTGTGTCGGGCGTGAGCAGGGCAGGAGCTAGAGGATACTGGGCCCTGCTGAAAATAAATTGATGTGGGCCCTAGACCGCCCTCCTTCCATATCATATAGGCTGCTGTAGAATGTATGACAACTTCCACACTTCCGGAAAGATGTTTACGAGGATATACGTGTATATATATCAGCACAGAGTTGTTTATGTGATGTAATGCTAATGAATGAAAGAGGCTGAGATTAGTAGGCTATAGACCCTTTTCACACGTTTTGTTCCACCGTAAATTGTCAGTGGAAACAAACTGACAACCCAAAGATTCTAAACAGGGTTAAAATCTTTGGATTATGCACTACATAGTAGAATCTTAACTTTATAAGGCTCCTGTCTTTACTTAATGTACTTAACTAGCAGCTTTTAGCATCTACTATTAGCTCTCACTACCTGCTGGCCGTGTACTACGTTGGACACTTGAAAACATTAACGTTATTGTAAAATAATTGCCACTCAGTAGGCAACAATAGATGATTTGAATTAAATAAAATAGTAATTTAACTCTGGTTGTGTGGTGTATGTGTGTCACGCACGGCTACCTCTGGTTTTGTGGTGTATGTGTGTCACTCACGGCTAGCTCCAATTGTGTGGTGTGTGTGTGTCAAGCACATCTAACTTGTTGTGTGTTCTGTGACGCATGAAACCTAAACTAGGGTCAGGCGCTTGAGGGTTTACCTGATGCCGATTGGAGCAAGATGCCATCACAGCAACGCAGCATACCTTTTTCTTTTCAGTAAACCCACCAGTATTTGCAACGATTGTGTGTACTGTACGACATTTTGTCATAGAACTTTTTATTTTTTATTTAAGCCTGTGTCCAGGATATGTGACCTTTGTACCTGCCAGGAAATCTGTGTTTGTGTTTATACTGTATTGTTTGGGAGGGAATGAGCTAAACAATTGTATGTTTGTGGTTGTCTTAAGCGCCTTTTTATCTTTCTTTGGTTCTTTTCGGTGGACAACATTATGTGGTTAAGATATTTTTTCCTTTATATTATATTTATATGTTTCCTTTTTAAAGGCAGGGTTAGTCATTCTCGACAACGCTTGCTAACTTCGAGTTCAAATAAAACAATATCCCTCCGAGGCGCTCCTCCACACATTGAAACACATTGTGAAGCAAAGCGTAGTGCTACGTCTTTGTTAATGTGAGCGAGGTTCACCACTTTGTTTATGTTCCTATTTGTGGAGCCAGGGCTGTGTAGAAGTACCATCTTATTTATTTAACATGCACAGAAAACGTTAAGCTAGCGAAATGATATTTGGTGAATTTGATGAAAAGGTGTATTAGCTAACAATTAGCTTGCAATAGATGACTATACCTTTAAGTTTACCTCCTAAAAACGGCGCTGCAATGATGAGGCAGGGATGCTGCAAGGCCTCAATCTCCTCTAGTCTTTTGTCTACCTAATTCCATTCCGGTCTCACTCACCTGCTCCCATTCTGTGTCCACCACCCTCCCTCCAGACTCCAGCAGACTGACTGACTCATTCTCAGGACTCAGTTAGCTCTCTATTCAGCCTTCAGATTTCCTTACTTCTTTGTTGTCGTCAATCAAAGCCATGCTGCCGTAGAGACAGGGATACTAAAGGGTGTCAAAACACTGGCCGACTAAGGAGTCTGGCTTGTAGGTTGCCTCTACATTTACACATGGACACAGATCCATGGATTATTAATAATGCAGCCCCTCTTTTTGCAAATGTTTCTAGGAAGCGTGTCGACGCGTTTGCGGAAAAGCGAGAGCCTTACATCAGTGGCTGCCCGGTAAAACAGTAGCTATTGCATCATCAAGGGAGAGAGATCTAAGCAGGCGCTGTTCAAGGTTTAGGGGGAGGTTTTTGCCTGGCAGCATGGTCGATGGTTGTGAGGGTCGTGGAGAGATGCCGGTGACGATGGTGAAGCTTTGGTGTCGGGGAGCATCCCACATGTTCTCTGCAGATGGCTTGATGAAGCCTCCATACTCTACCTGCTAATTTGATGCCGGGTCTGACTTTCTGTTTCTGCCAACTCTCGTCTTTATTGAAAAGATGAATATGGTTTACATTGGAAACAATGCATATCCATTCTTCACGCCATCCAATTTGTGTCAACAGCACGGCACACTATTGCTCCACTGTTTTTCGTACGAGCAATTTAAAGTGTGAAATGCATGGATGTAGAGATGTCTAAAAGGGAAAGGAAATTGCCTTTCCCGTCCTTCACCTCCCCATACGTTGCTTATCTCTGAGTGGTAATTGGTCCCTCTAATGTTTTTACAGAATGCAGGTAGGCATTGGGCAGAACCTCGTGCATTGTGTTATATCTTTGCTAGTAATGAGGTAAGAAATGCGACAGGCGTATGGATCTGACGGAGTCACCAATCATACTGTATACGGCGTCGCAAGGCTATTCTCTATTCCACAGGCATACTCGCTATCAGCAAAAGCTGATGAGTATTTCTCCCTGCAGGAAGTAGTGATTTCTCTAGGGTCAGTTGCAATAACTGTTTCGTCACGCGTTTACCTTTCCCCTGGTGAACAGAGTGCAATAGGTCACGGTCCACTATGCACACATTCCGCACGCGTCCTATGGACGAAGGGTCTCTTCTTCGTGAATGATTTTCCTCACGGGACAAAACTGACTGCAGCTTTGTGAGTCAGTCTAGTAGAGCTTGTTTGTTCAAATAAATTTAGGGCATTTCCAGTACCGTACTGTAGCTTATCAAGACCAAGGAGCTCTGACAAGAATCTCATTAGCTGCTTCACAACAGCACTATTGTAATAGCTTTTATCTCCACATTAGAGATTGTTTGCATTGGGGACATGCACTGAAATGATGGTCCATTTCAAATCAAAATGAACTCATGTATTTGTCTGCATTTTCCTTTGAATAATATCAGTAGAGTTCAAGCCTGGATTGTGAGGTTACAAATGTACAACTCTTCTGCACATTGGTCAGCCTGGAAATGAAGCCATGGGTCTGCACTGTTCCAGGGTTATAATCCAACTGTGCCCTGTCAATCATGATGACTGGTCCATGACATATCATACCTTACTTTAGGGGTGCCCAACTCCGGTCCTGGAGGGCTCCTATCCTGCATGTTTTAGATGTCTCCCTGCTCCAACACACCTGACTCTAATCAATGGGCTTCTGCAGAGACTGATAACGAGCCATTCATTAGAATCAGGTGTGTTGGAGCAGGGAGACATCTAAA
>JAODOY010083852.1:0-14882 GCA_025399855.1 Forbesichthys papilliferus | reverse complement strand
GGCCTGAGGTAGGACCGCCTACCTTCTTAACATTTACGGCCACAGAAATACGGAAATAAATAAAACAAGGAAATGTGGAAATACGGAAATAAAAAAAAATATATAGAAATACAGAAATAAATACAAAAATAAATACATAAAATAATGTAGAAATTAATCATGTAGAAATACACAAATAAATAAATACATGTAAAAATACGGAAATAGCCTTTTTTAAATACAGAAATGTAATTATTTTTTCAATTATTTTTATATTTATTTAATTATTTATACTTTTATTTATTTAGACTTTAATATATTTATTTATTTATTTATTTATTATGGCAGTCCTGGTCCTCCATACACAAACACTATGGTGAACTTGAAACAAACAAAATGAAACATTGTAGGAATCCCTCCAGGAACAAAACCTGGACATGTACAGTAAAATAAAGACAGATTAAAGGATGATAATCAAATATTTGTAAACAAACAAAATAAATTGTTAGAAATGTTTTCTTGTTGCTTTGATACAGTAGACACAGCTTCTGTACTGTGTATACTGAAAACAAAGGCAATATGCCCAAGGTTAAATAAATGTGACCATACTGCCCTCTGTTGGCCAACTGAATATAATTCATCCTGCTCCTGTCAATTGACAGAGGCATTGTTAATTAAACTGGCAGATTGACCACTCTATAAGACTGTATGGGCATGTGCAGACCTTCCAGACGGACCTCAGCCAACTTGTTGAGGAGGGCAAAGAGAGAGGCCAATGGAATCGCTGTCACGATGGTGATGAAGCCAAACTGCATCACTAGTACGGTGTGAGAGGTCACCTTAACAACTTTGTTCTGTTGTGAAGGAAAAGTAAAGTAGTAGTAATTAATTAATATCCTGTGTTAAATAAAACATGTTACATGTATTACTTTTGTAAGAAATCTAAACTGGACTACCAGAATACTACTGGCCGCAGTTAGTAGTGTTAAATGTAGCCTTCTAATACTGAATATACTGACCGGTCTCCAGGTACTCTACTCCTTTAACAGGCCTTCAAACTTTATCAGATGCTAATCTGCTCTCCCCTTCTCTAGCGCCCTCTTCTGTTGGGTCCAAGCTCATCATGCTTCCCTCTCCCCTTCTCTAGCGCCCTCTTCTGTTGGGTCCAAGCCTTCACGTTACTGAGAGGAGAGCATGTGAGAAGACTGAAAAAATAAAGAGACCACTGCAGCAATTTCTCTGGTTTTACTATTTATACATGTATATGTTTTACTTAAATTCAATAATGTATTTTTACATATATTGCTAAAATTACATATTTTATGTTTTTTTTACATTTACACTGTTATATATTTATTATTGTGCAGTGGTTTCTTAATTCTTTCCACAGCTGCATCTACAACAGTGTTGGGCAATTTACTCAGTAATAAGTTACTAGTTACTTATAACTTATTAAGTTACTAGTTACGTATTACTCCTTCAAAAAGTAATAACATTACTTTACTCATTACTGGGTATTAAAAGTAATTAGTTACAGTACTAGTTACATTACTATGTAAAATTAAGTTCACTCTCCAGTCAGTGCCATTGACCAGAGACCAGAGACACAGGATGAATTTCGCAACATGTATGTGTATGTGACAATAAAAGCCCCTTTACCTTTACTATATTACTTTCAGAATCACTATCCTGCCTCGCCTCTTCCAAAAAATGACAGCATGTGTAGCCAGCACATTTTTGAATTGAATCCTTTTTATTGTAACAATAATTTACCTTAGGAGTCAACAATCAGCCAAAGTAAAATTATTGCAGCCTCTCTAAAGTTATTATATTACAGTAACTAGTTACTAGTAAATACCAAACACTTATTTACAATGTGATGGTGTTAGCTGAAAAACGTCTTCCTTGTTAATAAATCCTGTTCTAGGATATTTATCTAAAGGGACTCTTCTTGGCCTGTCAATAATTACCAAACACATCACACAATCAAACAGTAATGAGTGCAGGCTACCTATAAATAATGATTTCAGTAAGTGGTTTGAGGCAGTATAGTCCGGTGCCATGCTGTTTGTCATAAATGTAGCATAAGGTACCAAAGTGCGTTGTAGTCTAAAATTATAGGTCCATTTGAGCTATCTGTCTCACACTCGCACACACACCCCTAATGTGTGCATGTCACAGTTTGTGC
Source organism: Forbesichthys papilliferus (assembly GCA_025399855.1). NCBI lineage: Eukaryota > Metazoa > Chordata > Actinopteri > Percopsiformes > Amblyopsidae > Forbesichthys > Forbesichthys papilliferus. Next base: position 12,715 of record JAODOY010083852.1, on the reverse strand, counting down.
CATTACTGCAGTAGTACAGTATTGAACTACAGTATACTGCACCAACACAGCCACTATGCAGAGAGCGGTGATTCCATTCAACAAAGTTCCAGTTCACACTGCAGATCAAACAATGCTGCAAAGCCAATGCAATGCCACAGCAAAGTACTAATTGCTATGTAGTACATGGGTAACAGGGAATATGGGGAAAGCAAAGCACATACAGTACAGTTCAATTTCAATGTCCCCCAACCACATACACATGCACACGCGCACGTGAGCACACAAACACAAAGGAAATACAATGGTTGAGCGTGAGATGATACATGTGTTAAGCAAAAGCATTGGCTAAACAGAGGCTGTTTACTGTGTTGTGGTGTACATACCAATGGAACATAGTCTCGCATAGCCAGCCTTTAATTGTTTAAAGTCTGGCACACAGTGTTGGCTATGTCAAGTCCAGCCTACTTGACAAGAGAGGTATTTTGATTGACACGCATGACCATCTACGTAACTCAATGACCAAATCGAACATTAAATATATACTGAGGAATTGTAATTGAATTCAACTGTAAATCTGTTAAAGGAGCCTATAGGTTATTGTTTAACATTTAGAGAGAAAAAATATGGAAATACTGAAATTAGTAAATAAAGCACTGCACTAGAATGGGAATAACGTGTGATATGAATTTTGTGAGTGACAATACTAACGGCCAATGAAAATGTACTACTCCACTTCCGGATAGTGCTGACATGCTTACAGCGGTCTACATACGAGAGGTTCAACATTCATTTATGATGTGACGAATTGCTGATGAACATTAGAAGCTGCGACTAACGGACCATGCACTCTCTGTATGGAACATCATGTTTGTAATAATAGCCCGCTACATGAGCACCGTCACCATGTGTGTGAATATCATTTCAACGTTCGATGGCATATGTTTTGCTGTACAGTGTTTAATATGTGCTATTTGATACATGCAGTACAGTGACTCACCACCATGACAATGGATGCTGTGAGCATGGGGATGAGTCTGGCTTTCTCTTGGGTTGTGCTCTGTAGCCATGGCTGCAAGCTCCTGGCGAAACACAGTATGAGGTCATTAGCCAAGGACAAGGCTAGCATTAGCATCCGCTCATATGAGCAACATAAAATTAAATGCTGTGTCTGAGTTCCTTGATGTATCCTCTATTTATATTTACCATATACAACATTCTAATGGTATGTATGTGTACAGTAGCATAGCTGGGACCAGTATTATTGGTTGAGACAAAAATGTGTTGGCGGTAAAAAACTTGTCCCACTATCGTGGGACAAGTTCAGTCATAAATAATGTATTTGAAATACTCTGTTATGATTGTAATCTAAATGTGCATGCTCAAACTGAACATTATTAATTTGTAATATGTATGACATGTCGAGAGTGTTGAATTCGTTTTAGATGTTTTATTTAATTTATCCGGCCTGTAAGCAGTGAACACTTGATTTCTTTTTGTAAAAGTGTGGATTAAATATTGCTAAAACTCTTCTTTCTTGAAGTCCATACAGTCCCAGTGGTGTGTGTGGGTGGCCATCTTACTGTACGTTTCCAGTATTCCAGGTACTGTAAGTGACAGCCCAGAAGGACATGAACACACAGAATAATACTGTACCTGGGTGGTCAAACCCACAATGAGTAGTATAGAGGTATTGTGTATTTACTAAGCCTAAAATAACATTTGGTAATAATATGAACTTAATTTTTTTCAAACTTAAATTTATAAAAAGCTTTTTACATATAGTATATAACAGTAACGTTGTTTGCTAAACAACACATTCATATAGCCATTCATAAAATAAAAAATATTATATAGAGAGACTTTAAGTCTTGGACTCAAGCTTATTCATTTCATTAAGAAACTATTTTACATGCAATGTACAGTATATTGGTATCTAGTGTACTGTACAAACATGACCTAGATTGAATAACATCCACATAATTCAATACACTGATGCCCTCAGACATTAAAGGATGTGTTCCCCCTCCTTTGTCACTTCCAACCCTTCTTTCATGTTAGTTAAAAGGCCTTTACTGCAAGTGAAATGACAGACTTATCGGGGGATGTTTTGTTCAGTGGACTGATACCCCTTTTCCGTCAACACAGACCTAGTGGTAGTGGTGCGACCGTAGTGCCAGTACGGCAAGATGCAGTCCCACTCAGCACTTCAGTTACTGAAGATAACTCACTGGGGTAATATAATATGTATCATGAATTGGCCCAAGGAATACCTTGTGTTGTTTGTCGTATTGATGTGTAACTAAACATAAAAATCAAACAGTATGAACAGCACCATCTACTGGTTAAACAATAGTTATTGCAAGCGCTTCATACAGTATGATTGACTCAAATGTATGCCAGTTCATCCACTTGCTATGTGAGACATGCACCACGTTTCGCTTTAGAAAAGAGTCTTTTGAAGGCGACAATTAACGTGCTTCAAAGAAAATGGTCCAATGTAAGGGAAAAAGGAAATAGGGAATAGGGAAATAGGCAATATTGAATGTGTGGAGCAATTTCTGGCTCCATTATTCTCTGCCCTGTCTCTCTCTCCTTCAATTTATCTCCTGCTCCACAGGGAACTGTTGAAATGAAGCACTGTGGGATACCATAATGAACATAGAATATGTTCATTATGGTATCCCATGTTTATTATGGTATATTCATGTTAGGGGGGGTGGTTTGGCTCCTTGTGCTTGAAACATACGCTCGTTCATAAAGGCTTGTCGGGTCAGCTAGTGATGCTATGTGGCACTTTGATTGGTTGTCTTGCTTAACGTCTGCGCTGCAGCACACAACACACATGACAGTGTAGGCTCTAATACATATAATAGCAGGGCGAGAACGGAGACATGCTGATGGTACAATGACACTGGGTGGGAGGGGCAGATTGTAAGGGGTCCAACTGCATGTCTGTGTGATCTGTGAGATCGTTTGTATTGTCTTCCCTCCATTAACAGCTCCTCCCGGAACGCTATGTTCACACCAGCGGTTTGACGCGCTAAACGTGTGTAGGGGGCGTGCACAGGAGCGCCTGACATTCATTTCTCAGATGGGGCAAGGGAATGCCCTTTCTTGAGTTTCAAGCCAAAACAACAATGTTTTGCAGTAGTTGTAGAATACATGTGTATTGATACAGATGGGGTGGGGAAGTTATTATTATTATTATTATTAGTAGTAGTAGTAGTAGTAGTAGTAGTAGTATCATCATATCATAAATCACTATATTTTATGGAAATGAAAAAATGATACATTTATACAGACTAGTATATCGTTGTGTAACATTCAATACACATTAAAGTTTAATTTAATCTAATTGAATTGATTCATTCATAGAACAAAAAGGTAACAGCGCACTCTAGTGGTGGTAGATAAAAAATCACTAATGTTCTGATGATGGTACCGTTTGTATATCGTAGCATACTCACGTTGATATGATATACAGTATAGTGTAATAGGAACACAAGAGCGCAATTCGCTGGAACATTTACTGTAATGACTTGAATGTAAACACTGACAAGACTCCAGAAGCAAAAAAGGTCACAGAATTAAGGTGTAGTTAACACATGACACAACTATTTTCATTTTCAATGTGGTATTTTGTACAGGACATTACATCGATTATACATTCTTCTGTTTTTATATAGCCCAATTTACTCATAACAGATTGATAGTTGTGAGCTACAGTAGGCTATAGTTAATTAAATGTGATTACTGACTATGCAATATTGAATAAACTGAGCTCATAAACGTCCATTAACTGCAAAGAGGGCCTATTGCATCTGTATAGGCCCCGGTCACGGTTCTAGGCCACTTCACTGATGATAACCTGTCAATCAACCGCAGAATCCGCTTGAGTCAGCCTCAACTCGCTATTGGTCTAAAACTGATAGTGCCATAACGGAGGGACATCATTTGACGACTGCATCTGCTCATCTAATTTCGAGGAATCGGGAGCGCTTAGTGACCGCGATAGACGCTGTCTACCGCCATCGCTTTTACTACTGTACCATGTAGGCTACACGTGAACACAATACAAAGAATGCAGCAGCCATTCGTGTATATTATTTATTCCACATATGTATTATACCGGATATAGGCTACGACATGTATTATAATATACAGTCTAACCTATAATAATACAACGCAGCTGTATTGAGTAGCCTATGTTAAGGTAAGTCAATTCATCTTTCAGTTACATGTGGTGAATGGTGCATGTTTGCCACGAGAGTATTATTAGCATCACTTTGTGCGATACAGGAGCTGCCATCCCGCAGACTATCGCAGATTATTCAGATCAGATAAATCGAAAATACGAATTTGTCATAAAAGTAGATCAGCCTGCTGTGAATGACCATCAGACATATATAGTCTGGGATTAAATGAAGAAATCAGAAATATAATTTGGATGTGTCTGGCCGAAATAAGAGGCAGAGTAGTGAGCATACCCAGGTTTATTCCCATACAATGATGTAAACCTCTTAACGAGCTACAACATTTGACAGCCTTACATTTTTAGGGGCCTACCCTAACCAACCAATTTATTGAAATAAGATAAATGAATGCACGCACACGCAGGTGAATATTTGACTGCCACACGAGGAGTATCTGCTGCTATAAATGTGCTCTTCGCGAGGGCGTGCCATTGACAGAGCGAGGGATGTCATCAGAACATATAGGCTAGTGTCTACACCCCAGACACGTGTTAGGTCTGTTGAAGAAATTAAAAGGAAATACGTATTTAATTATCAACCAAACACTGAATCAAAACATTGAACATTCAGTTATTTAGCATTAATGTGGGAAAAAGTAGCCTATGATCTGATCTCCGCTGAGATCCGGGTGGGGAGGAGGGACTGTGGCGGGATTACGCGTGTATTAGGCTACATCTTTTGTCTGAATGTGCGCAGGCAATGCAATGCCGCGGGTAAAACACATTTCATTTTAAAATCGGTATTAGGACAGTCCCTGCGTTCCGTTTCTTTAATTGACAAAATCGTGATGAAAATGTCAATGAGGTGTTACTTATCGGAATGCAAAAGACTTGATTGTTCTTTGTAAATCAATGAAAGAAGAAAAAAATAAGTCTGAAATGAAATATAGTACAATGGTTCCATGTGAACATTGAACGATTTTACTCCAGTCTCCGTACATAATTTATAGGCCCAGATCCCCAGTGACCCTACTGGTACAAATAGAGCCATACAGAGCATAGCAATCATTACTGAATATCTTTATTTTCCTTCCACGCGTCCATTCAGTGATTTATTAATCTCTACAACACTGATTTAGATTGTTCTCTACAACTCTGTTTTTATTCAGTTGTTTACATTGCATCTTCCACTCCCATTTATTTAGTAATTTACCTTAAGTTTGGTGTAACTTTAAAATGTATGTTTGTTGTCCATTAAAATAACATAAAATGTATCTGACTTTCAGTGGAGCCATTGTTCAACTTTATATTGTAGCTGTAAACAGCTGGTTGTTAATGAAAGGTCCTTTTCCAGCACCCATCTCTCCCGTTTTCCAATGGCACGTTATTTTAGCTTATCCAAGTTTATCAAGGAAAGGCAAATTGATCATTAGAAACCCCTGTTGCAAATTAAGTTAGCACATCTGAAAACTTGCTCTGATTAAAGAAGTTAACACTAGTTGTGTCACGTCCGCAGGTGGTAGTGAGGACCCAAGTGCAGGATATTGTTGGTATGATGGTTTAATGATGACCGGGTTTGCAGAACAGAACTCAAAACGGACACAACTAGACAAAGGAATATAGACAAATGATCCAGCACAGGGCAGACAGAAAACAGAGTATTTAACACATCAAGGGGTGATTACAAATTGGGGACAGGTGAGGCAAACACATGGATCAGGGGAGACAGCGAGGACCTCCACAGGTTGGGAGGGGAAGTGCAGGCAGAGAGACACATGGACAGCCCAGGAGACAGTCATGACAAGTTGTGCCTTTGATTAAACTTTCTTTCTTTGAAACTCATCTATTCTTGTTCTGAGAAAGGCTATTTCAAACTTTTGAACAGTGATGTATATTGCCAACCTGCTCCAATAGTTAGCATAATGATATGCATTTGTTATTTTAATGGGTATTTCTAAATCCAGTGGCCTGGTTCGTTATAGAGTTTTATGGATATGATGTGCATTAATTGCTAATAGTGTCTGGTGCACTGGTGAACTGGTATCCTATCCAGGTGTCTCTTATTTGACAGCTGTTATTGGCTGGGAATCTAAGATTGTAGTGGTGGGCAGAAATCAAGCAACTAAGCAATCTTTGTTACATTGACTGGCAAGAGGAGGCAAAGCTATTTAATGCACACCACAACACAGCACACTACATCTGAATATATTGCAAGTGTGAAGTATTGCACATTAAGAGAATATTGATAGCATGGCACACCAGACTTACAGCAGGGTTCAATGCATGGCACAATGTGTGAGAATCTAATGAAATAAAACAAAGACTGTCCGAACAAATTGGACACTGCAAGCAGGTCCATGATGACCTTTGTTTTGTTCTGAAAACAAGTCAGTTAACAGAGAGAGAAAATAATGATAGCTCTGTTGGCAAAAACAATATGTTTATTAAACAGGTTCATTCATTTCATTCATCACTTCATTTAGAACACACAGTTACAATCTTTACAATCTAGCCACTGAACTATAAGACGAAGGCTTACAAAATATATACAATAGGGCACAAGGATAAATCTGACATGCCAGGTGCATGTGTCAGTAGCTTTGTAGCCTACATTTACATGTGGTATGTCAATGAGTCAGCATTTCCTGAGTCTGCTCTCACATTTACACATTTTCCTCACAGGATATTTTGCAAGTGGTTGAAGTTCTTTTGCATTTTACAAGTTCTCTGCATCTTACACGTTGTACACTTCCTATATCTTTGCCATATAATAAGATCTGCTCAAACATCTGTAATCTGACAACATTCTGTACCATGATTATGTGTAATCAAATCTAGCACTGTAGCCTAGATTTGATTTGATGCTGAAAATGAGGAAAATTGTAATAATGGAGAAAAAAAGTGTACATGACACAATAACCGATTATGAACAGTCAAAGGTGAAAGATGACTTGTTTCTCACTTTTTTGGCAGATTGCAGAGATAAATTGGCATACAAATGCTGTGATATTGGAATTACTAAAATACCATTGTCTTACTCGTATATGGACATGTCATTGAAAGATCAAAGGAGATGTCATTGGTCAGTTTACATCAAAGCTATGGCAGGTTACCCATCTTACTGTGACTTTCTAACCACATCAGCGTATGTCAACTGAAATAACTGGTTAATCGTAGAAATGATATGCATGTAAACTGAAAATTGGTGGTGCATTGTTTAAACCTGCGCTGTATAAACTTTGCCTTGTGTGCTGTTCAGTTCATTTACTATCCTGGTAATCAGATTAGTGAATTATATTCACTGTATCTATCTTTTTTTGTGTGGAATATTGTTTTTTTTCTCTCCAATCAATCATGAGTCATCCAGCCACTGATGATGTTGACTTCATTCGCCCTAAAACTGTCAGCTAAATTGCCACAAAGGCACTGACTGATTGGCTCAATTGTGTCTCCACATGGGAACATGTCATTGATGAGGGCAGTGCCAGGTCAATTATTTTAAATGTTCCTCCAGTGTATGGGGCCAAGCAGTTTGACCATCTGTCCATCATCTGTCATTCTTCAGAAGATAGAATGCCAGCATCAGACAACTGGTAGGCTAGCAGATTAATCCTTGCATCACTGATTCATCACCTTTTGGTTGACCCTCTACCACTATGATTACTCCTATAGTGATCGTCTGTTTATTATTAGGCTGTCTCTGACTTGTGCCCCTTTTATGAGTGACGGCATTAGCATTGGTAAAATTGTTTTGCAATTATTTTCAAAAATGTTTCCAATATAAACATTGAAAATTAAATATAAATATTGGCAATAATATGAGTATTGAATGTGCATGGTTAAAATATTAATATATTATTTTGTACCTTTTAATGACTTCAGGAGAAACATTTCAGAATGTCAATGTCTTCATTATATAGGACTATACTGTAAATAGAGGTAAATAGAAGTTGCCTACGCATCACCTCTAGTACCTCCAATACCCCTAGAGGTATTTATACTTAACCTGGCATGCCAGATGGATTGTTATTCACAAGTCCATCTGGGGAGCCGTGCATCGAAACTGTTTCGAAAGTGCAGGCACGAGTTCCATCTACTTACAGAGTGCATGTCGTTGTAGGCTATTGCAGTTAGATGCATCTGATGCCTATTTAGTAGCCTATTTAGCAAAGCACAGAATATACATGTATTATTGTTTCGCTTTTCTGAAGGACGGCGTAAAAGCACACAAGAAGAGGGAAGAGGGATGAAATGGGATTTTTCCAAACTAAATACTTACAAATATTTATTTTTAGGTGGGCTTTCCTGTTATGTCTTTATGAGATCCAGGCGTATGGTTCAAGAAGCCCACATTTAGGCCTACTGTCATTTTTGCTGAATCTGAAGTTCAAGTTCGCAATCGGTGAATCGATTCACTCATGCATTAACCTAACCATACATCAATCATTTTAGGAATTATAATTATAATAATAGAAATAATAATAAATGCATGCATTTATGCCAATGCATGGCAAAAATAGCATTTAGTAAATATTTTAGAGACCCACAAATCATGTTTCTGGGGGAGCCAAGCTCCCAGACAAAGGGGGCAGGGGTTGATGTGATTTTGTTGTGTGTTCTCTCTTGCCTCTTCTCTGCCAGCTATTGTTATAGAGAAGTATACTTTGTTTTTTTTGCTGCTTCTGAAACAGTTTTTGTTACTTTTTCCTCATAATGTTTTCCATAATCTAACTCAAACTCAATTGTACAGTATTTATAAGGCATATAGGGTCATACAGGAGCTTGCTCAGGGACACCTCAACAATTGGTGAGGAGTTAGCAGGGTTTGAACCAGCAACTTTGGGATCACCTGTCACACTGCTCTACCCGCTGTGCCACTGTCGCCCTAACAGTATAAAAGAATGGACATACCCTCTGTGAAACGTTCTGTCTGTCCCCTATCTTGTCACTTCCTATGTTTACCTCGTGTCTCAGACTATGTCCACACGTACACTGCTATTTTTATTAACAAATTAGCCTTTTTCTGCGCAATATGGCCACATGTAAATGGTGCATCCGATCACTAAAACCGAAGGTTTAGCAAAACTGCCAAGGTGAAGATATTTTTAAACTCTGCCCTCTCCTTTCACGTGTAGACGGGTAAAAGCTTTGGGCTTGTAACGTCAGCTTGTGCACCGGTCATTTGTTTGATGTGCGCTGTTAACTGTTTACTTCAGTAATAGAACTTTTCAGCTTTTCTCAGACCAGAAGCGTTGCATTTTTGCTTCCATTGAAATGCATTATAATGCTCAATCTTGCTTTAATTCTAAACTCTTTGGCTGCATCCGAATACTCAGTATAGACTACCTGTGGTGAAGTACCTACTACCCAACCGTTAGTCTAGTACGTTCTATGAGTAATCGAGCGAGTAGTAGGGACACAATTCGGATATACTCAACTGCCATCTCACCTGTCCTTTGACCCGGATGTTTGCTGGGAAAACTCACCTCAATAGCGACATATAAAAAAAAAAGACTTTATATCTACAGTACTCATATTAAATTGTCTTAATTTACTTTGTGATAGTATGATTATGATACTTACATTTGTACATCGCCGCATTACATTTTTGACTGACTTATGGGATAGTGTAGTGGGATAGCGTAGTACTGCTTTTTGCCTACTATATAGTACAAGTACGGGTATTTGGATGCAGCCCTTGGTTTACATGCGCGATGTTTGAGCAATTTAGGCAAAGCCGTGTTGGTTTTAACCTTGCTAACGGGAGTTTTTGTGTGTACATACTATCCAATTATAATGACGACAGAGGTTCAGGATGGAGGATTTATGGAGGTCACTGACAACATTTCAGAACCAATAGTCTGGCTTCAGATTGGCCAAAACGGCATTAAAGGTTAGGAGTATATTGCTGGCTGCTGGCTTGGCATGCTCTTGACAGGTTTACAGAATATTTTTGCATTTCCGTGTGGACATAATTATTGTTTTAAATGTGGTGGTGTAGAAATCATTGTTTTAAACCCGTTTTAAAAATTACCAGTGTATGTGTGGACATAGTCTCAGGCCTGTTTCCCTGTCTCGTCAGTTCTACCTGTGTCTAGGTAATCATGTCTAATGTGTTGCACCTGTCCATTGTTATGGTTTTACAATTATCTGTCTTGTCTACATGTATATTAGCCCTAGTGTTTTCTCAGTCTCTTGTCGGTCATTGTAAATTTACGTACTCTTTTTTGTGAACCTGCCCTGCTCATTTAAATATGTTGATCTCCAGCTGTTGCCTCCCTATCGTACCTTTGGGTCCTAACTCCTGACAAGCATTACATTCTGTGACATCACCATTGTTCGAATTACACTGAGGCCTGGGATGGCCCAGCCCCCTTAGTTCTGGCCAGGGCATTCGTAGTTCAATTTGAAATCTCCAAGTACCCCGTCGGGGAAGCCTTCATTTATTTACTTTCGTGGTAATGTCTATGAACTGTTGTAGCACAGACAGAGCGGCAGTCCTTCTCAGGTCCGATTTTGTAGGCCGCATCACAGTATTTAGCCCAACACCATTCGTTTAATATGGTCCACAATTTAAATTAACATAAGAAATGTCGCTTTGCTTAACGTTTGCTCTCGTATCGCCGGTGGTGCTTCTGATCATGCCCTGGCTTGTATTTATTAGGTTTGTGTTTCCCATTTTTCATCTTACCTGTGCCGATTATAATTTTCTGTTATAAAATACTTTTTAACTCTGATAATTATCTGGTTGCTGTGACTTTGACGTTAATTGTTCCGCTCCTTAAACAGCCAGCCAAGCAGTTTTTGTGCATTGCGTATTAACTAATATTAGACCTATATTGTTTAGCAGGGGAATGTGAATAGATTAATTACCGTGTTAGATGTGTCTATAAAAGGCAATTGGGGCATATCAAATGCATGAAAAGAAAAATTTCTGAGGGAGAACCGCCAGACCCCCCGCTTCATGTGTCACCCTTCCGAAAATATATTCTGGAAGGTGGGCCCTCCCGGGAGCTAGAGAGTAAATCGAACACTGGACATCACCCATAGGTTTTCTTAAGATTGAGTTTGAAGCACAAGCTGTGCTGGCTCCGGACATCGTCATCTTACCTGACTATCAATAGTAATGGAACTATTGTATGGCTTAATATATTTTCAAGTTATGATTTATAGAAAAATTAATTCCAAGTATAGTGGGGAAAACTAGCTTTAGAAACAGTTTTTTTTTTTTTTTTTTGTATAAGCTTGTAAACATGTTAATTTCTTCTGTAAAGTCTGACATTTTATCATAGTGGTCTATGGGGATAAAACATCTGAGCAAGCCTAAGTAAGTGGCCATGTGAATAACTGCAGATTTTGGCACTTTTGCATTGGATACAGTATTCAGCACCGGAGGTTGCCGCTAGGTTGAGCCACAAGTGTTTATTAACCATAACTAAGGCAACTTTTCAATGGGGCAGAAAGTCCAAAAGGCAGGGGTCCAGCAACCGGCATCAAGGAAACCAGGAAAATCAGGGATAGACAGTGGAAAACAACAGGAGAGACATGATAACCAGTACCATGTAGGGAATATTAACAATGATTAACCAGGCTGTATTGCATACAAGACTTTTCAAGAACTGAGGGAAGTGAGGGATATTATTACAAAATATGGTAGGAATACTATGGATATGTGCTGATTGTGACTGATTAACGTAACTGGGTGTAGGTGTATGTGCAAAAAACAGAACAAGGAAGTATTGGAAACTCAAGGGACAGTGACCTAGGGGGTGGAGCTGGGGGCAAGATGGAAGCAACCTGCTCCTTAAAGGCAGAGTCAGGGATTCTGGAGATTCTGGTGAACTTAATCAAAACAAATGTTCCTCCCCCTTCAGTACCATAGGGTGCTCGCTCAGAGGCTCTGCCCTCGCCATTGGAAGCACATTGCCAAAGTATGAATAGTTTCAGACTTTGTATATTGACTGTGCAGAATAGCCTACCGCCCGGTTTCCAATCGATTTGGCAGTAGCCTAGGCATGAAGAGAGCAACCAGGAAGTAATCTGGTTTAACCATTTACATGGTAGAATTGTTATTTTAATCGCTTCGGAAGTAAATCTAAATCGGGTTGGGTTTTTTTCTTCCGATTGAGGTGTTTATATGGAGCATTTTTTAAACCTGAGGCCATGGTTCTCAACCAGAAACCAATGGAGTGCCTCCTCCAGGTGGGGAATGAGTCCTTACCCCAAGTGAAGGAGTTTAAGTACCTCGGGGTCTTGTTGAGGGGACTATGGAGCGAGAGATCAGCCGAAGAATCTGCGGGAGCGGTATTGCAATCGCTTTACCGCACCGTGCTGACGAAAAAAAAAGCTGAGCCGGAAGGCAAAGCTCTCAATCTACTGGGCAATTTTTGTTCCTACCCTCACTATGGTCATGAAGGGTGGGTCATGACCAAAAGAACAAGATCACGGGTACAAGCGGCCGAAATGGGTGGCTGGCTTCTCCCTTAGAGATAGGGTGAGAAGCTCAGCTATCCGTGAGGAACTCGGAGTAGAGCCGCTACT
>JAODOY010083851.1:0-14883 GCA_025399855.1 Forbesichthys papilliferus | reverse complement strand
ACACACACACACACACACACACACACACACACACACACACACACAGAGAGAGAGAGAGGGGCTATGGGATTCCTCCTACATCTGATGAACTAACCAACTAAAATAATGTAGTACAGTTTAGCACATAGGCAATATACTGTATCTTTGTTAGCAACTGTACTTCAAGGCTCTCGTTAGCAACAGGTAAAAAGTATTAACGGTTTACCTGTAAAGCTTGGTTTTTTTACTTTACATTGACAGACCATTTCAGTACAGACTTTCAGGATCAATGACCAGCCGAAGTCCTGAGAACAAAGCACTAATCTTGCCTAACCTAACGATGTAGTTCCCTAGGTAAAACGGAAAAGGGCTAAGAAGAACAGCGTAATACTGCCAATGGTATAATCTACAAGTGGACAAAGCGGAATAGGAAGAGGAATACTGAAATACATATACAAGCTGTTGTGATTGCTGAAAGAATGCTGTGAGTGAGTGACAACCCCATCTGCCTGTAGCCCCCTAACGTCTCTGTTCTGTCGCGTCAGAGATCTGTTTTTGCTCAGTAATCTGCACTGCCTCCTGCCCCATCTGCAGCGTGTCAGAAGTGTCTTGTTGTACTTTCCCTAGTTTCCATAGTAACCAACCAAACGCTTTCAGAAGCGTCCCAGAAGTGCCTCCATCAATAAAATAGAGCCGAGCGGAGAGCCGTTCTTGAGATGCTCCTGGGATGGCTTTGGTGGTTAACTTGCATCAAAAAGAGCTCCATGACGGAGGTGGAACGCGACGGAGGCGGAACGTGACGGAGAAGCGCCCGGTGGAGTTTGGGGGCAAGACTGCCATCCTTGTAGACTCTGAGTATTTAATAAACCATAATCTGTTACAGCTTTGTCTGACACAATTAAGGGTTGTTAATTATTATTTTTTTGGGTTCCAATTTGAAAATATCTGAAACACGAATGAAAATGTAATTGTAACGCGTGTATTGCCAATAATAAACTTTGTGCTTTCATTTCCTATAGCGCCCACGAAAAAGCACTTGAACACGGCATACGATGCGGTTAATCGTGCAGCCCTAACAGACATGCACACACTGAGATACACAGACAGAGGCAGACAGACAGAGAGCCCCTCACCTTGAGTGACAGCGACCCGGCCATGTAGAAGTGGTCCAGGTCTATGAGCGAGGCCAGCATGGCGGCCAGCAGCACCTCGTACAGGTGGCTCCTCTTCCTCAGGCCGATGACGATGGCCCAGGCCCACAGGCCCACCAGGCCATGTGTGGCGTTGTCCAGCGCCGCTCGCACCCACAGGTGCTGCTGCACCACAGGCAGCTGGAGGGCGTGGTCTGCCACCACGCAGAAGGCGCCCAAGCCGGCGGACGCCAGCAGGGAGGCGGAGCTGAAGGTCTGCAGCAGCGCCTGGGCCTTCTCTGTTTCCACGGCAAGGCTGAGCGGTGCGGGGCCTCCCTCAGCCGCCGCAAGACCCGCCCCCAGAAGAGGGACAGAGGAGAGGGAGGAGTCAAGCTTGGAGTAGAAGCCCTGCATGTTGACAGGCGGCGGGACGGGCCAGTTGTCACAGTCAGCAGAGCTCGGGTAGGCTGGAGAGCAGAGCTGGTGTAAATACATTCACAACTGCACTGACAATTTCAGAATAAGAGTTTTAGAAAATAACGGCTTCAGCTCTCATGTCCATGTAGGCAATTGGATGAAGCACAGATGAGCAATGATTAGTATACTACATTTGAGGCTGGCTGGATTTGAGGTACACGCCAGATTTACAATTCAACAACATGACAAAACATATCTCCAGGACTAACTGCATGGCTTCTTCTGAATAGTTATTCCATTGTACATGAGACAATGGTCAATATACCTGACACTAGCAAGGCAGTATCTCTGGATTGAATGTAAACCTTATACATAAACGTGACTTAACGGAGTATTATTATTGGTTTATCAGACACACGTGAAAAAATAATATAAATAAATAAATATAAATATATATATATATATATATATCTTTTAAATATAGAAAATCCGTTCATCTCAGAAATATGCTTTTGTCTGAAGAAAAAACGCAAAATATTGCGGCATTCTTCCATGCCAGTCATCACACTACAAGTTACTCAAAATGCAACATAACGCCCACTTTAGGAAAACACAAAAGCTGGTGTGTGAATATTGAGCATGCCTGTTGAAACTAACATTCATAACAGATGTGTACTTTAGAAATAAATTAACAGAAAGCTAAACTAATTTGTCTCTCAAATTGATATCCCCCACTAACACAGTGAAGCGCCTGGACACTCCAGATACAGTACCGAAGCCATTGTGACTGGCGAATGCGAATTACATATATTCCTCAGAGTTTTATATATTCATATTTTGTACGGTTACCGTAATTGGACGCGTATGAACACAGATATGCTTGCAAACAAGCTTGCCTTACTGGTTGTCCACTTCCCCAGTATACAGTACCAGTAGCTTAGATGCTACGGTATTCGTGTAGGCGTAATGTATATAAAACCACATTGAATTACATACTGTAAAGCATTTCTGTCTAGTGGTTCGATTCAATTAATGCCATCCTCACAACACACGAAAATGATAATGATTTAACAGTTACGTTGCTCACCCCATTGTGATCTAGAGACACATCAGACGCCTGTGTCGTCGTCTTCTACTTCTGTGTGTGCTGTGTACTTTAGATGTGTAAGCCCCTGGGGCTATACTGCCACCTACAGCACCGGAGTAAATATACATCAAGCCTTTTTTTTATTTTTGTAACCTTTTACTGGTACACACCGCCATCTACTGTAGAGGAGCTGTTTTCTATTTCTATTTTCTATTTCTATTTCTTTATGTAATGTTCTTCTTTATACCAGGGATGGGCAGTATTTATGAAACATGCATTTCAAATATGTATTTCAAATGCTAAATAGTATTTTGTAATGTGTATTTGATAGGGTTGTTGAAAATGGCTTCATATTTTGTATCACAATACATTAGTGTTTTGTATTTTGTAGTTTTAAAATACTATAAAATATTGGTACTTTATGAGTTACTTGGTGCAGCAGTATGCTTTCTCCAGAATGACTGACTATACAGTGCCTTTAATAACTATCTGAGTCAGTGTACAGGGGACGATTTTTTACGCTAGATTAAATAGTTCAATATAGTTGTGTGAAGTGATTTCATGCTGTACTGGAATATTTTTTATTTTTTTGTATTTGTAAAATACAAAAATACAGTTCTTTATTTTGATACATTGCGTGGCTGCTGTATTCTGTAGTTTGTATTGTTACACTTGCATTAGGGTATTTGGTATCTTTAAAATACAGTTTGATGTATTTTTGCCCATTCCTGCTGTACACGTATTTAGGTCAATTTGCAAAGCGTGTGCATTTTGATGTTGTATGTTACCATACTGTAAATTATAAATCAGCAACTCCAAAATGCTGGGTGTCTTTTCTATGTATATAATATTCATCAATCATATCCAAAAGTAGTATTTTTATTAATAATCTGTGATTCCACCATGACAGTCTATTTGATGATGGAAAGAGAAGGGGTCTTACCTGGTTAACTTAACACTCAACGACCATGGAACAGGAACAGAGTGGGGTCTGACACTCACAATAAACCAGACTGGACACAACCATGCATGTGGAGAGTGCATTTGAAATAGTGTAATATACATACATTTAGTCATTTATTGTAATAAGGTCACGATTTATAGTAGCTTTGTCTTAACCGGGAAGTAGCACCAAAAAAAAATAATATGAATTATTTTTAAATGTCTTTAAAGTAATGTTAAGGGTCTTAATTGTTTGTTTCTGTACAGCAGAACAAAAAAATGTGAGACCAATAAATTGTCATTCATTGTGAAATGTCACATTTAATGGTTGAAACCTGCCATTGTATATACATCTATAAAAATGATCCCAGGTACAGGTTACGACATTCTACTGCTAATACATACATTATTATTATAATTATAATTATTATTAATATAATTATTATTATTATTATTATTAAATAATAAACCCTTTGTTCAATGTTAAAGTTACATAGTATAGTTTTACAAAATAGGATCAATGAGAATTTAGCCATAATAAATGTATGAGAAAAAAAACTAAGACCCTATATGTGTATTTTTTATTATTCTTCAATAAAATAAAATACAATAAAGCACACCAATATTCACTTGAATAACATAATATTAACTGGTGATATTTAAATGTAAACTGCAGAAATATATTTTTGTTGTTTGTAAAGGCAACAGAATCTGGAAAGCAAACTCATGTATTTTGTGTGTGCATGTGTGTACATGTGTGCATCTGTCACAGCTGTTTTTACAGCACAGAGCCTATAGGAAAATTATCACATGATATCATTGTGGCAATATCCAACATTTTTCTTCATCAATACAAAGTCCACGTATACCAATGTGGTGGGAACAGAAAATCTGGCAATCCAGATCTTCCTATAGCCTCTCTGAGATCAGAGTCTACAGTACTAAATAATCCAGACTACTGTACCATTGGTAAATGAAAATCAAAGTATTAGTCCTCGTACTGAAATGTAACACAGATTCATCTGTGTGTAAAAATGGGAGCTGGATTCTACCGGTGTTCTCAGCATTTGACTCATTTACAGCTTGTGCAGTGCTGCGTCTCTTTCAGCACTGCTTTGGGTGTTCGGCACAGATGTGGTCCTCAGGACGGCTCCATCCCAAGACAGGCACACGTTTCAGGAAGCAACTCGTTTGGGAACCATTTTGTTGGGTAAAGGTGAGTCTTTGGCATGATGATTTAGCTGTATGGGGGGTGCTACGAGTAATGTTTCCTCTAGTCTCATAGTGCTGCAATGTTAATATAATAAAGAGTTCAAATTAAGACTTGATTGATACAAAATAAAAGATCTGAAGATATGGATGTTTTGGGTTCTTTCGTAGTTTCAAGAGTCAATTCCCAAACTAAACCGCAGTCTGCCAAAGAAACCAGTCTTGCCGTAGGCTGGCCACCAGGGGGAGACATTTGATCATTGGTGTCGACTGAGTCGCTGTTGTAAAACTTTCAGTTGGCGCAGTATTTTTGTTTTTCCAAAGATCGTTTGAAGCAATTCATTTTGAGCTGAAAGTTTGAAAGCATATCACCCTTGTCTGATTTAGATTCTAAGTCATTCTAATGAGTAGCTTCCTGGCGGACTGTATTGAGCAATGCACTGTATCCTTGAAACATGTGCAAAATAGAGACAAGAACAGCCATCTCTTCTCCATCGCCTCATCCTTCTCTCTTAGGAATGAGACATTTCCATCTGTTGAAAAGAAAAAAGGAAAGCATCAATGAGTGCCTTGCTTGTGAAAACCTTGTGAGTGCATTTACGTAGCCTACATTGTGACTGTGTGTGTGCATGAGTTAAAGGATTAGGCCAATTAGATCATAGCTAATTAGCCAACATATACATTGTTGAAGGAGAATGAATAAATAACATCGGGACATCACATGCTTGGAAAAGTGTATTCTGTTTGATATGGGCATGTTTAGATACGCTATTATAATATTTTACTTGTGTAGCAAGCCCTGCAGATGTGTAGGCTGTAGTTAGCCTACATGTCCATAACAAGGATGTGTTGTTGCAAGAATGGTTATTATGGTTAAACTATTCATTGCTGGCATTGCAATTGCAATGTAGAATGGTCAATACATATTTGAGAATACAATGTGCTCTCACCACATCAACAGCAGTGTCAGAGCTCCCAACAGCAATAGGGATGAGAAGGGGCTTGACTTAGAGGCCACACCCACTGGAGATACACCCAATCGTGGCTCAGCTGAGGCAGGTGCGGAGGAGGGCTTGGTTTCTGCAGGAAGAAAATCAGAAAACACAAGTAATATTGAGTTACTTTTGTACTTTGTTTGCCTGCTTGCTTGCTTGTTAATATACTTTTCTGTATTGGTTTTATAGCCGTTTTGCTTTAAAGAGAAGCCATCGCTGTCTTGTCTATGACTGAACGTTGAAAATAGCTAATCATATCTGTGAGTGCTGAACAGGACGGAAAGTACAGCAGAGAGCTGAATCAATTTTAATTCGGGAGTGCGATCAATGCTGGACTTGTCAAGACAGACATGAAGTGAACTGGATGAAAAATCCCACTCATATCAAAGGGCACAAGGAAAGGAGGCTGCAAAATGGGAAATGGAGAAAGACAGATTGACAAACCAACAACTACAGTATGAGCTTGGTTAACATTTGTCTGACTCAGCAAATAGGTTTCTCTTTTGAGTACAGTACAATTAGCCTTGCGAGAGCTTCAGTTAAATTTTGCAGTGAGAATCAGTCTGGAAAGCCTCGCAATCATTTTGAATGTGTCCGAGTAGCAACTGAACTTACTGATCAGCATCGTGTTTATAGCTATATGGGCGTGGTTTAGGTGTGCCGACAGCCAAAATGACCAGAGGGTTCATCCAATCAACTGCAATGTGTTTTTTGAAAGTACCTGCCGCTCACAAACCGTTTCAATGTACGACTCCCTAGATGGACTTGTGACAACAATTCATCTGGCATGTCAGGTTAAAGTAGAGCTCTCTCTCTCTCTGTTGCTTTTGACTGTTTGATCTAGATAAAAGCATGTGCAGACACGGACGATATTGGGAGTATGTATGTAGTATCGGGAGAAGAGTGAAAACATATTTTCCATTTAGAAAATCCTTTGCTCCTTTAATATATTAGAATAAAACTACTGATGCTATATTGCATCATCTAGGCGTTTTCGATTGGAGTTGTTTACAAGTTGTCTACATCACACCTAAACCACGCTAACGGTACAACGCTGATTGACAACACCATTGGTTTACCGGCCTGAATCACCATGATATCAAAGCAAAGTGAAACTGAACCTGGTGGTCATAAACATGTTAATAAACAAGGAAGGAGACAGTAATTGAAGCTCACCCTAAAATGCGCTGCAGCACAGCCTTGTGGACCGGCCATGCTCTTACACTGCCAGGTATAGTGTTCACTTTATATACCCTACTGTAGAGATACATTTTAATCAGACAAAATCAACTTAAACTAAATTCACCTGTAGACCAGTATCTACAGACAGTAACATTACAGTAGTCTACATTATGAGTGCCCGATGTATAATAATCTGATATCAGGCTAGGCTAGTACTGTTAGCTCAACCGGTGAGGTACCATAGGGATTTTTATGATTGCCGTCTAACAGTTAACTGACTGATCAGTTAAAAACACCAGAACAGACCAAAAAGCTATTTCTGGGGGAAGGGCAAAAAACCAAGCTGAGCAGTAATAGGTTGAGTAATAGGCTAATGTAGCCTGTGGGCTACTGCTACACTGTAAACCATCATCCAGTGACTATAGCCGACACGACACCGGAACGTAAACGACTGTCAACAGAATTTCACTGGCTGCACATGCAATGTTAACAAAGAAATACAGCCATCTGGAGTGCAGGAAAATGTTTGCGTTGCTTAGCGGTTGTTATCGGACATCTCGTGCTGTTACACCGAATATCAGCATGGTTGTGTGATTATCTTTGACATTGGGCCACATGTGAAACCTATAAATGCATAGAGTTAAAAAAACAAAAAAACACAGTATACTACTTTTTATTGGCAACTTAAAGCCTTTATCCATTACTGCCTGGCGGCCCAACCTATAACTTGTATCCAGTAATGAAGTATTCAGTTACAGTAAACAGTACATGTCCTGTTTTCGTTTTCCTGTACCATGATGTGAACTCAAAGCAATGATGAAAAATGTTTACCACCAAAAAACAGGGTTTGGTCGGTTGAGCTTTTGGTAAGTAGTTTTACTGCCAGCTCGACCAGAGGCCCGATGTATTATCTGCCACAGCGAACAGAAATACTATAGAGTTGTGCTGTAACAAACACGAAAAGCCAATGGCTTTAACTGAACTTTCTAATAAATGTCTTATCTCCAGAACCGCTGACTGTACCCCTCAGTCTCAAGCCTATCTCAGAGCTCAGCAGCACATTTTCTTCGTATAACCTTATTCTGACCAAAACCCCCTATGTACGTTAACACACCGTCCACAAAACAGAGTGGGCATAACACAGTTTGGATGTTCGATAACACAATTAACTCAGTATGTAATTCAGCTGATGAACAGTACATGCTAAAAGTAGATATTTGCTATAGCATACTGTATAGCTGCATGGACGCTAGTGTTTTAACTTTCGTGGGAGCATATCATCTCCCTGTTCCTCCAATTAACTGCTGTTGTGGAGCCTCGCGTCAAGACTCAGGAGATATTAGAGGGAAGCAGCCAGGTGTGAAATAGCCAGAGAGGGAGAGGAGGGGAGAGGAGAGGAGGGACGAGGGGTATCGGATATTCAAGGCTTCCTGCCAGCAATACTTTTCTTTGTAGGAGGGGGCGGCGGTGACAATTATGATGTTGAAATGACTTACAGTCCATTACGGATGGAGGGTACATTACGGTGTAGTGAAGGAAGAGACATGGTGAAAACAAGTCGTAGGGAGGAGTGTGCTGAAAGAGAGCTACAACTTGGTCATCATCGTCGCGCGCACAGGCAGGCTTGAGTGTTTGTGCTTTAATACATGCCTATTGTTATTGTTACTGTTAATATTTGTAGCATTAGTATCACTGTAAAGACGTGTTGAAGAGGCTTAAGGGAGAGGAGAGAGAGAGAGAGAGAGAGAGACGGGGTGAAGGAGAGAGGCAGCTGGATAGCAAAGGAGCCACGAGGAGAATTCCAATAACTTCCTGTTCGCCGTCTTTGAACAAGAATAATACACTTTCAAGTCAGTGTGTGTGTATGTGCACAGGAAAGATAGGCTACTAGGTACATTTTCTGTTTGTTTTCTGTTGATGTTCCTGTGCTTTGTTGTGTGCTCATGGCTTGATTGATTGTGTGTGTGTTTGTGTATGTGTGTGTGTGTGTGTGTGTGTGATTGCCTCTTTGAAATTCAATGAACATTGCATGTGTTTGCAGATCTCAGCACGGCCAGCAGGTGTCGCTGTTGAATCATTTATGCAACAAACACTGTGAAGAAGTGATGAGTGATGTGGAACACTGATTGGGTTAAAGTTCAAGTTCAAGAACACCGGTGGGGTGCATGAATTGTCGCAAAATTACCTTTATTTTAAAATAACAATTTTACTGCCCAAATATTTTTAGATAGCCACAACTTGGATGTGCATGTCCAAACAAAACATCAAACGCAGTGTTGTGCTGTGCTGAACGCAAGTCAATATTGACTGAGACCATCAGTCAGCGTTTACGGCCATTTATAAGAAGACGTGCTGTAGGCCGCAAATTTGAACAGAAGAAGGCACACAGAAAGTTTTCTCCACCAGGTATGCACACTGCTCCCGGATTGCCAGTGGATGTTATCTGCCCGCACAGTCTTGCATGGACCTAGTCTCAGCCTCTTGTGTCCATTAGCACTACTTCACACAGGCATCTCTGTGCTGAACGTCTGATACATATACCCCCTGTAGGCTCAACACTGGACTCTCAGACTTTTGTGAAGTGATACTGTCGATTTCCATTGGCTGTTAGAATTGTCATTCACTAGAATGTATCCGTAATTTCCAGTGCAAAAATAGCACAGTGCATTATTTACTAATTTAAAATGTAGCAGTAACCGTAGCCTACTAATTTCACAGATTTACAAGACCTGTAAACAGCCAGAGTGGTGATGTTTAGTTTTCCAACTAGTGCTGTGTCCCAGACTTTATACAAGTAAAGGCTGGCTCTGTCAGAATAGCATACACCTGGACAGACATACCTCATTTTTCATGAGGTATCCATGCCCAATTGCCCATATAAGGACTTCTGGGTCTAAGCAATATTCCCAACGTGAACAATGAATTGTGTTTTAGATATTCTCATATTCTCCCCTACCACGGTCTGTGATTAACTCATATATAACTCATATTACAGGTTTTGTCAAAGTACATATTCTCACTGGATAATACCTGGTATATGTCAATTATGAGACCGCTAAGTAGGTAAAGTAATCATTTTGCTATATGCAAGCTATCGCTTGGTTCCTATGCTAGCGCATAGAATACACCTCACTCGGATCACTAGTGGCAAATGTAAAGTCATGTGAAATGTTTACATTATAATTTGTAGTGTAGTTCTGTTTATACAATCTAGTATTTCCATTGCACTAAAATACCTCTCCCTTCAATGCTATAGGGTGCATTCTCAGAAACTCTGTCCACCACATCAAGGCTAGTAGTGTTGTGTGGTGCGGTCTGCACCACTATGTTTTTGTCCCCATTTTTAGGGGCAAATGTAAAGCCATGTAAAGCCCCTGTGATGTTTCCAAACCAGTTTACTTTAGTCAGAGCACAGCTATATGTCAGTATTAGCTTTACAAATTCAGCTAGATATGTCTGTATTGATAACATTGATATCAAAAGAGTCTGGCCAAGGCTGACATGCATATATAGCCCGCCTATATTTAACTTATAACGTTCAGCAGTTAGAAAACGTCATATAACTTGCAAACAAAGACCTCAACATACCTGCATTGTATGTCAAAGCTCAATATATTTGCACTGAAAATACTCATGAATTAACATGGGAGAGGATCGAGGGCAGGGAGGAAAATTTAGTATATTTATGCGTCTACAATCTGCTGTATTGTCTATATATAAAGGGTCTAGTTTGCGAGGCAGTGTAGGCTAATCGCTGTGTACAAACACTCATTCATTAACATGGGAGAGGATCTATTACGTGCGATTGTGTGCAATGGGCTTAATCACAGCTGTCTCTTCAATGCGTAGGACTAATCCCGTCCGGCTCATGAATGTGACGAATGTCAACCTACTGCACAGTGGCCATGAACGAGACACATGGTGAGTCACTCAATTATACGTCAAAGTCGCATGAATTCTGATTTGAGTGATAGCATTGCAAAGAATAAGATCTGTATCTGTATTTGGGACCACATAAAGTGGCCCAAATATATATTTGTTCTGTTCGCAGAACAAATCTGATTCAGGCAGGATGTGCCTGCAGTCTGATTGTTGCCTATGTCTATGAAATAACGACTTAAGTGACTGGTTAGGTGGTAGGAATGAATCGCATAAGAAATAATTGTCTCTAGAAGAATATTTGACTAACGCATGGGCGAGTAGAAAATAAAGGTTTTAAATCATACTTAAACGGAGGTTAGGAGGTAAACGTTCACAGCTTTGCATTTGTTGACATGCTGGAAGTGAAGCATGAAACTATTCTTCAACTCAAAACAAAATGATACAAATAAAATGCTCTGAGGAAGTCGAGCATCTAGTTTGAGGCAAAATAAAGATGACGTCACGTGATTCACCATCAGCATTACTTCCTCTTAGCAATTTAAGGTGACATTGTGGTAGAAGATGGCAGGAATCTTCCGCTGTGTCAGTTGAAGGGCTGTAATGAGGGCTGTAATCCGTAGATAACGGGTTCAGCTTCAGTGATTTGGTTTTGTTGTTGAATACTCGATCTAGCCGTTGTCCGCTGCAAGACTGTTTGCGTTAACATTTAAAGTTTCAGGAGAAATTCCTGTTTTATTCCAAAAATGCCTGCAAATGTCAAGACTAATCAACAATGTTCCTTTACCACAAGGTCAAGTTCCAGCACAAATCGAGGAAGTCACCTTTAAGAGTGTTTCATGGTTGTGCTAATAGGGTAGCTGAATACAGGCCTAAACTAGTGGGCGTAGCATAGCCTACCAATAACACGCTCAGTCTCAGTGGTGGATGTGATCTGTATGGGCTCCTCAATCCAGGGTGTGGCATGGACAGCCACGCTCCAGTCACTCCACGTGCCGATCTCAGTGTCCTTGGCTGCTACCTGGTTGAGCACACAGGAACAACATGCATGGTAAAGCCACCTGATAACACAGTTACCATGGATTTACTGGTGTGCAAGCCAAGCCCAATTGTTAGTGCCGTATTATAGCAGGCACATACCACACATACCGTAGGTATAAGTACTGTGTACCGCATAGGCGGACGGCTGTAACTAACCTGAATTATGTACTCCTTCCCAGCATAGGCATCAGTGATTGTGTGCGAGGTACTGTCCGACAGCTCAACCTAAACAACCAACAGAACAGAACAGCAAAAACAGTCACCCGAAATGTTTCCTGCTCTCTCTTGCTGGTTCGCAACAGTGATTTGGCATTGCTCTGTACAGGACTGTTGGGTATAAGGCTTCACCTGCGTGTGTGCACATGTGCGTGTTCGCTGTTCTCTTAAACACGTGAGCGACTAAATGAGACAGAGTAAGGGACAGGCGGTGAAAAAAAGCCTTTTTTTCTTCTTCTTGGTAGGTCTTAATTAATTGATAAAGTGTCCCGACTGCTGCCTCACACACACACACACACACACACACACAAAATGGAATCGAGGGGATTAAGATAAACACTTGCAGTGGAACTGATCGTGTTAATAAAACTGCAAGCTGTTTGCTGGACAAACCATGGACCATGAAGCATATAGGAACCAATTTAATTACTTTAATAAAGCCGGTGAGTAATCAATTTGCTGGGATTGTCTTTCACAAATGGTGAGTTTCTGCAGTGTGGTCTCTGACGGTTTATAGTAATACATCAAATAGCTATCTAGTGTGTTTGTTACTGTGCAGGAGACAATGCACACTTTGCAACAAGTGTAAAGGTTACAGTGTACCTTTGCTGCAATATCTGAATTTAACATTTGAATTAGGCCTGGAAGTTTCACCTAGAAAGTTTAAAGGTGGAGTCAGGAATTCTGAAGAAGGATTGTAGATATTGTAACATCTATGTGGATTGACGTCCTTGTGCAGGCAGCCTCAAGTGGCCATTCAATGAACTGCAGGGTTTGGCACATCAACATTGTATTCGTTTCTCAGCACCGGAGGTTCCCGCTTGGGTTGTGTGTGTGTGTGTGTGTGTGTGTGTGTAGTCCTAAATAACTCAAACACACTGTATGCTTCCTGAGGGTCTGTGTGTGCACGTGAACACACACACACACACACACACAGATGATGCTGTACAGTAAAGTGTCTGAAGAGACTGAGAGAAAGAAGAGACAGGGTATAAGACAGAGTAAAGAGAGAGGGGGAGGGGAGAAAGAAAGACGTCTGGATGGACAGTAAGAGGAAGAAAGACATGAACAGACAGCTAGTTAAAAGGGAAGAGAGTGGAAGTGTGTGGGTGTGTGTGTGTGTTGGCTCGATGGTCAGATGTGATCCAGTGAGCATGTCTGTTGTCCTGGAAAGGAAACCCAATTATGTGCCACTTCTGGCTCGATGGCAGTCTGCGTCTGCGTGTGTGTGTGTGTGTGCGTGCGTGTGTGTGCATGCATCTGTATGTTCACTGAGAAGGTTGGTCTCATTACGGTGACTGACAGCTACCGTTTTTACACGGTGCTCTCATCCCGTTTCAGCAAGGACACAACTCCCCCCCCACCCCACACACACACACACACGACCACAGATGCACGCACTGGGTATTTCTCTCTTTGAAGCCCCCATCGCCATGGCAGCAATTACTGTAAGCGGAAGCCGAGGCCCTGACACGTCGGGGAGTGTGAGCCAGACCTTACACCTTTAAATGGGGACGTGTCATTTCTTACAAGGCTAACACTTTAGATTAACCTGCTTGCCACTGTGCGGCTGTTATGAACACCTCTCACACTCTGACATCATCATGAGATTTGCATCCCCCCCCCCCCCCTGCTATCTCAAACGGGCATCTGGCCTTGTAAGACACAGGGTCTCAAATTATGGCTTGGCGAGGACCACTTACTTTTCAATGGGGTTCAAAAAATTGCTACTGATTTTTGTGTAGTTTTAGATTTTTCAGTTTTGTTTTATTTAAATATATATTTTTGTTATATTTATTCTAGCATACATATTTTTCAGCAGTACTTACATATGTTTTATCTAATATATTTGAACAGTTATATACTACTGTATATACTGTATCACGACTGGTCTGTATTATTAATGGCTTGCTGCTCACAGAAAATAGAAGATATGTGTTACAGTATGTTAATTAAATGCTTGAACCTATTTTCGGAAGGCATCGTCGTTGGTCATCATGACTGGAGGTTACCCAACCCTTTTAACTAGTGGGTGCAAGGTCCCAAGACATACGGTACTATGTGTTAATGTGGCACGGAAGCATTGTCATGGTTAGCCATACATGTTAGCATGCTAACATGATCCTGATCTCATAAGCAGCTGAACATGTTATTTTCTCCAGCCTGGCCTCATCATGAATGCACATGCGTGCTAACTGGTGCCAATGTCTCAGTGTTTTTATGAGACATCTCAACGAGGTGCTAAATCTGCATGGTATTTATATACCTCCCTGTTTTTCGGACTTTCTGCCATTGAAAACAATGATTGTGTGTGTGTGTGTGTCTGTCACACACACACACACACACAAACACACATTGTGGGATTTGCTATGGTTAATTTTACAGTGGTTATTATAACACTATAAACTATAACAAATGGTAGGAGTTCGTCTTTTGGTCACATTCACCTGTAATATGACAAGTGGACATTGGATAATATGTGAATATATCTACATGTGTGTGTGTGTGTGATACATGAGTTGTCTGTGTCCTTTTCCCTACAAGGTCTAAACATTTATCACAGCACACATACAAACTCTCTCTCTCACTCACACGCCCCCCCCCCCCCCCACACCCACACAGTTCTTACTGTATCTCAATATTGATTAATCTAAGTGCTTGAATGAGAGTGACTTTTGGCACACACAAACACATTAATACAGAGAGAGAGGGAGAGGGGGGGGGGGAGAGAGAGAGAGAGAGAGAGAGAGAGAGAGAGAGAGAGAGAGAGAGAGAGAGAGAGAGAGTGAGGGGGCGAGGGAGAGGG
>JAODOY010083850.1:0-14883 GCA_025399855.1 Forbesichthys papilliferus | reverse complement strand
CCAGGCTGAAAGCCAATCGGATCGAAAGAGGTTCCTGTCCACGAGCTTACTGCTGTCGGTTGAGGCGAGTGCTTTACTGAACGGCAAGTCTGCGTTCAACGTGGACCTCACTGGAGATGTCAAAAAGGGGCTACTTTGCCGTCCGTGAGCTGTCTGTGGGTCCTACTCCGCTGTCTACCAAAAGACGAAACCAAATTTAACTGATAAAAGGTTGTTGGGTGTTGCTCTAGATGTGAGAGTTTATAATAGCAGGAACAAAACTTGAAACACGAAAAATATACGTATTCAACAAAGGTAACGTAATTAAAATACTGTTGGTATATACTTGAATAAGCCAAAGCTGGCTGAGTTTCAGCCTAAAACGAATTATTCCTAGGTTATGTTCATCGTGGTCTTATCACGAGGTGCAATTCCTTTGTACTTAAAATAATAGCAAACTTAACGACAAGTTATACGTACACACACAAGATTATATGACTCCGGGCAGTGAGAGGAAGGGTGTGTCGCCTCTTATACTAAAAGTTAGAGGATAGAGGAGGGGCTCTTTCCAGGGCGCGAAGCTAGGGAGGAGGAGATTTTTCTACTCTACATATAATTATCTTGAAGTAATTTCATCATGTCCAATTCGAAATCACATTATCACGTCAACATCATAGCACACTTATTATATTCAAATAAAAACAGGGCTTTCAATGAGACTACACATGATCCATGTACCTCTTTCCTGTCTTATGGACTACTAATTAAAAAAGATTACAGGAATATATATTTAAAGAAGAGTTTCTTATCTCCAAGCATTAAAGTTTCACACTATGTATATATGCATATCAAAGATACTTATAAAATGAAACGAACCAACCTAATGTTAGAACTTAGACATTAAAAAAATGTTTGGTGTAAGAGAGACAGAGAGGGGGAGAGAGAAGGGAGAAAGGGGGGCTGTCGCTTGTTAATATGTTATAGAGATACAGCACTGAGTTAATTTCTCTAATTTCCTGGACGTACATAAATTCAGAATACAAACCACATATTCTTACAGCTCATGAAATAGGCAATTCATTGATACCAATACCATACATATCAATCTTTCAAATATAAACATTGGTATTTTAACAATTCAAGGGGCAGAACATACCATCAGACACTTAAAGGTGCAATCCCTGGGGAATGCCACATTATTCTCAACACCACAGTATAGATAATTGTAAGGCACTTTCAAATTAAACATTACTAATTATTTTGGGTGCAAATGCAACAGTCCGAAGGTTCGTGAAAAGGGCGTCTTTGATCGATTACTTTGTTTTCTGCAACTAGGCGTTCTCTGGGGCCTAAGAAAAAACCTCAGTTCTGACTTTCATCATGCTTTGGGGCACCTCAGTCTGGCAGGGGAACGGGGGTTGGTTTGTGGAGGGGTGTGTTACCACATTCCTTATCTTATCTGTTCTTAGTGCAGGTCAGAGTCAGGAACGTGTGTGTGTGTACGCGGAAAGCTTCTTTACGACCTGGGGGTCCCAGGGCCCACTGGTGAGACGGTCTGGTGGAGACACTTATACACAGTCCAATAGTCCAAACCTTAGTAATTCATAAGCATGAATTTCCAATGGTGGCGTGTTAGCAGCTGGATCATTACAAGACCCCTATAAAAAATTATTTAAGAGGAGAGGTTACCCTGCCCGGAGGAAGCCCGGGGCCCCCGTTTGGAGCCAGGCCCAGAGGGAGGGCTCATTGGCGAGCGCCTGGTGGCTGGGTTTGCCACGAAGCCCAGCCGGGCACAGCCCGAAGAAGCAACGTGGCACCATCCTTCTCTTCATCCTATGGGCTTGAGTCAGAGCTTTCCAATGTGGCACGGATAAGGGAGGTTTAGGGTCCCCTGCTGAAGCTGCTGCCCCCGCGACCCGACTCAGGATAAACTTATGACGATGGATGGATGGATGGATGGACCTGTGTTTACCGTGCTCTCACGTGCAGCTACATTGTATGCCGTCACAAAATTACGATATTTATAGTACAGTAAAAGTATACATCGTTTCATATGGCTATTAATCTAATTAGGAAGTTATACGAATATATCTGTATAGCCTAACTTTTAAAGATATATTTCATTCATACTTAGGCTTGCTACAATTTCTATATTCTAGCCTAGTTATGCTGGTTGTCTTTCTCTAACTTGCATACCTCCACATTAAATATGGAGACGTTTTTACATGAATGGAGAAAAAGTGTTGAAAAAATACAATATACCGTATGTGACAATCTCACAAGCAAATCTACTTCAGCAGATATTTTATGATAGGTAAACCTGATAATGTAGGCCTAATATGCTCTCCTTTGTTAAAAGCCAAGCCATTCAGACATAATACTATAGAGATTAACATACAATGAAAACAAAATACTAAAGGTGAATAATTGCATATTGGTTATGCTTGGTTTGAATTTTGACTTTGCTCCCATAGTTTTGGCTGTACTCTTTTTGTAATTTTTTTGTAATTTTTTGTATGCGCTCCTAAATGTTTTTAACCTAGGAGCACGTGTGCTCCTTGGGAATAAATTCAGTGTAGCCCTGCCAGCTGTATTCAAGCTCAACAGAATATAAATTATGTGCGTGATGACTCGCAGTACAGCCAGTGCAAAGCAGTATGGGCTGTTTTCAGGTGCCAAATCATTTTACAGTCTGTAATGTCTTCTGTGGAACGAGTAATTAATGGGACCACAGTGCTAGTTACACGCACGCCAGAATGTTACTGACACTTGCTATAAGGAGAACATTAATTTTTATGTTTTTAATTTCTAAAATATTATAGTTTCATAGGATGTTTCATAGACACGCAAATGCATTTTTCAGAAGTTTTCAAGTACTCCGTTGTGGGTGTTCTTATCAGATATTCTGAGGCTTTTTTTGTTCATATCGATATTGGAATTATAACGTATCGACCGAAATTATTAAGTATATCGTGATATCAATTTTGGCCACATCGTTCAGCCCTACTATAACTTTATTTTTATTTTTAATTACACTGAGCTTTGTCAACAATGCCCGCCCACGCTGATCTAAAAATAGATCCGATTTTTGCTCTCTAAACACTAGGCCTATGCCTAGTGAAACTCAAAAGGCTTACAATGCATGTAAAAACTGTCCAGGTAATTACATGATCATAAACTGAATTATCAGAAGAAATGAAAATGAGAATTCTGCAGGTTGGATTCAATTCCAAATTGGAACAGACTGGTAATTAAAAAAAGATTAATACTCTAAGTAACATATATTGACATCCATATAGGCTACCATATTTGGTGCACCTAGGCCTAAATGTTAAGTGTTCTGGAGTTCAAACCAGCTGGTAAATATGTGATATGTTAATTTACTCATCTTTGTTAAGGTTTGTTCTTATATAGTTCTATGCTGTAAACTATATATATATAATAATTAAATGCAACACCTATCAACATCATAAGACCATTCTACCTAGTCATTGCCGATTTTTTTTTATTGTGAAGCAAACAACAAATGGGAAAAAATAACATAAAAATCAATGTGCATAACTATTTACCCCCCTAAAGTCAATACTTTGTAGAGCCACCTTTTGCAGAAATCACAGCTCCAAGTGGCTTTGGATAAGTCTCTATGAGCTTGCCACATCTTAACACTGGGATTTTTGCCCATTACTCCTTGCAAAACTGCTCCAGCTCCTTCAAGTTGGATGATTTGCACTTAATTGCTCATATGCACACACACAATGTTTATAACTCAGTTATAAACAACTGTGCTGGCTACTAGCTCAAAACACCATGCAAGACACTTTTGAATTTTATATTTAAAAAAAAAAATCAGGGCAAGTCTGAAAACCAAAATATTTTCGATCTCTTTTTTTTCCTATACTTTTACAGACCTAGAAATTACTCAATTCAAATGTCACACTCTTCCTTACAGCTTGTTATAAATGATACACTCATATAAACTAAAAGTAAGGGCAGCCCCACCAGGTACACAACTATACTTTATATCTCCTCTGTGCCAAAACCCTATCCTAGTTCGGTCCTGCATGGACAGCAATTGAACTTATATCTCCGGTGATCCACTGCGCAGTGCACAGCTCTGTAGATTTTGGTAGCAATGTCCTAAAACACATCAGCCTAATGAAAATATAGTAGTCTCAACTAAGCGTTCGCTTAAAATTAGGGTTGGGTATCTTTGAATTTTATCGATTCTGGTTTCGGTTCCAATTCTGCTTATCGAATCCGGTTCTTATCGATTACCGGTTCCGATTCCAATATTTTTGGGAGAGGAAATGCAACATATTTCAAAAGGAAAATTGTTATAACTTTTAATGTAAGTTATATCCAGTCCATGGATATATCCAGGATTCAGGAAGGTTTCTTTTTCCCTTAATAAAAAATAAAAATAAAAAAAGATAAACAAGAGCAGCCTTTTTAAATGTGGATAGGTGTTAATGCATTTTATTATTATAATTAGTATACAGCATATAACTATATAAGAACAGTTTACAAATGTGAGTAAATTAACAAATCACATGTTTACCAGCTGGTTTGAACTCAAGAACACTAACAGCTGTATGTCAATATATTACTTACAGTTTTAATCTTGTTTAATTTCTCCTTTGACAGTGAGTACTAACTTATTATAGAATCTACGGTATGCTAAGAAGGCAAGTTACGGATGATCAGCTTCTCTTACTGATCCAGTGATTATTATTGCTATTCTGCTAAACTCGAGTAAAGCAAAGAAACTGTTGTTGCATTCACACATGCACACGGTCCAATGAACACTTTATAATTAATGACAACATGGACATGTTTGAACTTTACATTTAAGTACTTGTATTTTATTGTAATTGTTTCTATTGTGGCTTTTACATTGACATTACAGTCATTTGAGTGTGAAAGTTAATTCATACATGTTAGCTTTTTCTTAAACTGATGTTGTGAAATTCAATGTTTATTGCAAAGGTTTGATAATATCAGCCAAATGTTTTCTTCCAATATATAAGCATTTTAATTGTGAATGTCAAAGTCAGATATCGTGAGGGAATTGGAAGAACAGGCTTGTGGTTTCCAGCCTGAAGTTCAAGATTTGCAAAGTAAGCTCCGTATGGTGAAAGACTCCTCAGCGAGACTTCGTCTGATGAATATAACTGAAGGAAAACAACAAGGTCTAACTGATCTGTTGTAAGCTCCAAGAAAACAATGACCTCCCTGAAGGTCTCAGACGCTCCGAACATACACGGAATCCTACGGAGAAGATGCGCATCCTCCGATATGAAGAGGACAAGAAAAAGGAGAAAAGGCTGATATCCATGTACGTGCAATGGAAGCTCCAAGTACACAGAGCAAGAGAACAACGGAAGACCTACATTTCAGAGAGTCCGCTCTGGCCTCTCATTGAAGAACTTAAGCAAGGTAGGCAGGTCATAACAACTGTATATTGCGAAATTAGAGAACTCACTACTCCTTCCACTGATATAAGGCGAAGAGTTGATACGAGTTGATAAATTGGTGACCACAGAAATAATCAACATCGCCTACGAGAGAACGATAGACAAAGAAGGTGAATTTAATGAGAATGCTGTATCACCTATTTATGCAGACACTTCTATCTCTTGCTCAAATCTTTCAAGACCGCATAGACTAAATTGGCTCCCAGTTCCTGAGCAATTTCTCTCCAATGGTGGTCCTATACAATGAATTGAATGGAAGGCAGCATTCGACTCTCTTATTGACCAAAGGGCTATCACATGAAGCCATTTGCCATTGAGAGAGCATTTAGAGAAAAACTCACCAACTGTCCAAGGATTCAACCAAGGTGTGCTGAATGACTTCTCAGATTTTCTAAATGCCTGTCAAGATGCAATGCCTCAAGTCAAGGGCCTTGACATATGAAATTATTAAGAGAATTAGAAGCTTGCTCATAAACTTCCAGCCTGGACAGCCTCACGCTGGAACAGACAAGTCACTCAAAGCCTAAATGAAAAACAAAAATGTCCAAGTTTCAGGGATTTTGCTAGATTCACGTCAACTCAAGCTGATATTGCCTGTAATCCAATTACATCTTATCATGCCCTTCATTAATCAGACTCAAGAACTAAGAAAATAAATTTGAGATATTAAGAAAAACAAGGCAAGTGCTCTCACCACTCAGTTACAGACAAGAAACCCAGAGATCAGACCAGAGAAAAGTTAAAACCCCATGTATTCTCTGTCAAGATAATAGACACCAACTTCATGGGTGTCCCAAGTTCTCTGAGATTGTGTTGGTCGAGTGACGGAACTACATAAAAGGAGAAGAAACTCTGCTATGGATGCCTAAAACCTGGCCACAGCGCTAAAGAATGTCAACATCGTCACTTCTGTGACACTTTCAAAGGAAAGCATCAGACATTGCTCCATGATGACAACAATAGAAAGGTTCAGGTTCAGGTACAAATCAAGGTGCTGCTGCAAGGTCACTCAGTGTAGCCAGCGAAAGCTCATCTAACACATCCATGGTGATACCAGTCTGGATGTCATCTAAGAACAATCCATCTGCTGAGAAAATTGTCTACGCTGTACTTGACACTCATTGTGACACTACATTAATTGACCAAGATGTGAGTAACGGTCTAAATCAGGCCCGGGAGCCAGATACGGCCCTTTGAGACGTTCTACCCGGCCCGCCCGGTACATCAAACATTTAAAAATAATAATACAACATTAAATTACTCGACGAGCTCTGCAAAATGTTAGTTTATTTACTGCTGCTTAAAAAAATATATAGTTAAAGTGAACTGTTAGGTTTTATTATGAAAATTGTGTTGCATAGGAATAGCCTTTATGCATGAATATGCAAGTTAGCAAAGTTAGCTATTTTGTGTTGTATTTTAAAAGAATTAGCATGTTTGTTAACAAAGTAACGTGGCCCGCAAACTTATATGACATTATCAATGTGGCCTCCCAAGTGAAAATAATTGCCCACCCCTGGTCTAAATGGTAGTATCTGGTGAAGCTGACAACTATGAGTGGTCATGACAAAATTCGACAATGACAACAACAAAAAAAAAAAAAGACAAAAAGTGAGTGTGTTTCTGGACTTTGTGTTAGAGGATACAGTTCTGCCATTCAAGTCAATCTTCCTGCAGCCTACAAAAAGGACTGCATACCGGTAAACCACGCTCAAATTCCTACTTGTGAGACAGAAAAAAATGGAGTCCATCCATCCATCTTCATATGCTTATCCAGAGTCAGGACGCGGGGACAGCAGCTTCAGCAGGGAACCCCAAACCTCCCTTTCACGAGCCATATTAGAAAGCTCTGACTGGCGGAGACCAACCCCCACCTGAAACTAGTCAGATTTACTGCCGAGAATCCATACACAGCTCTCGCTTTGGGAATACAGGGATTGGATTGCTCTTAAAAAGGGTCCACCTCACCCCATGCTCACGCAGCAACTCCCACAGTATCTCCCAGAGGACCCGTCATACGCCTCTCTCTAGATCCACAAAGCACATGTACACTAGAAGGGCTTACTCCCAGGCCCCCTACAGGATCCTTGCGTGAGTAAAGAGCTGGTTCGTTGTTCCACGACCAGGACGGAATCCGCATTGTTGCTCTTCAATCTGAGGTCGACAATCGGCCGAACCCTCCTACCCAGCACCTTGGAGTAGACTTTACCAGGGAGGCTTAGTGTGATACCGATGTAATTGGCACACACTCTCTGGTCCCCCTTTTTGAAGAGGGGAACCACCACCCCAGTCTGCCACTCCTTTGGCACTGTCCCCGACTTCCGACTGATGTTGAAGAGGCGTGTCATCCGCTCCACATCCAAAGCTTTTAGCATTTCTGGACAGATCTCATCAATCCCCGGGGCTTTGCCACTGTATATGCCACTGATTTGCACGCATCGTTTGAGTTGTTTGACTACCTCAGTGACCTCCCTTAAGGAATTTGACGATGATCCCCCATCAGCCTCCAGCTGTCTCTACCATAGAGCATGTCAGTCAGAATGAGGAGTTCTTTAAAGTGTTCCTTCAACCACGCAATAACCTCCTCAAGGTCAACAGTGAGGTCAACAGTGTCCCATCCTTACTGTACACAGCTTGGATGGTTCCCCGATTCCCCCTCC
This sequence comes from Forbesichthys papilliferus, assembly GCA_025399855.1. NCBI lineage: Eukaryota > Metazoa > Chordata > Actinopteri > Percopsiformes > Amblyopsidae > Forbesichthys > Forbesichthys papilliferus. Next base: position 6,770 of record JAODOY010083850.1, on the reverse strand, counting down.
TGAGGTGGCAGATGGTTTTCCAGAAACACTTTGGTGCCGACCGAAAGTCTTTCTCCGTGGCTTTTCTTAAGTTCTCTCACACCCGCTGCTTTGCTTCTGCTACGGCAGATGCTGCAGGCCTTCGGGCCCGTCGGCACCTTGCAACCGCCTCCAGGGTCTTTCGGGACAACATATCCCGAAAGGCCTCTTTCAGTCGAACAGCTTCCTCACGGTGTTCCAGGGTTACCGCCCCTTGAGCAACCTAAGACCACAGCTCTTCACCGCAGCTTCAGCAATGGAAGCTTTGAATATTGCCCACTCAGGTTCAATGTCCCCAACCTCCACAGGGATACAAGAGAAGCTCCACCGGAGGTGTAAGTTGAAAATCTAACGGACATGGGCCTCCTCCGCACATTCCCAGTTCACCCGCACAACCCATTTGGGCTTACCAGCACTGATGATACATTTATATACGTGATGATTGATTTAAAATAAACCCATGTGGTCCTGCTAAACCGATGCTGTTTTGTAAAATGTGTAAAATGGGAGACAAACATGAAACTAAGAGTTAATTATAATAAGTAGGCATAGTTTTGTCGTAAAAAATGAATGACTGTTAAAACATTTTAGATTTAGTCTTAGTCTTTAGAGGAAAATGCTTAATAGTTTTAGTCACATTATAGTTATTATCATTCTAAATAGTTGATTTTAGTCGACGAAAATAGAAAAGCGTTTTAGTCAACTTTTAGTCAAAATGTTTTCTCTCTTTAAACAAATGCAAAAGTATAATACCAGTATGGCCTGATTCATGCAGATGGTATGGTAGCATAGTCGACAGTCAAGCTAAAACCCTTTATTCAGCCTGGTAGGACAATTTGATTCTGATTTTGTCCTTTCAAATCCATTCACTCATTTGAACCTGGAAGGCAACTTAGGTAAGGTAAGGAATCCAGATTAGCGATGTAGGCTATTTGTTTACTTTTAAAGACCAGTGTGCATATGGAATCTATCTGTTTTTCTGTCAATATGTTCGACCTTGTCAGATTTTCCTACTGTAGAGAAAAAAATTATAGTTGTCTGTCGATCTATCACTGCAGTAATGTGAACGCGATTGTGACTAGACGGTCTCGCCTGCCACACTGCCCACTTATGTGTGCAGTTACGGTTGACCATACTGTCTCGCCAGCCGGCAGCCTGCACACTTATGTGTGCAATTACGGTAAATAATTTTATGGGGGCTCCCAGCAGGAAGGTCGTGGATTCAAACCCCAGTGCAAGCCACCAATAAATCTAACACACCCCAGCTACCCACCGGACCTGTTGAGCATGGGTAATTTATGCTTCTGGTTCATGTGTCAACGTTATAATAACTTTCAAATCTTCTCTCTGTGCGCGTTTATTGTTCTGCTTGCGGTTCAGCGTTTACGTTAATTCTTGTTTTGCGCTTGTGGACTAGTACTTGGCTACTCTGTTGGTACTCAAATCATCCTTCCAGCCAATAGTATCGACACTATGCTATAAGAAAGCTGACGATAGCTTGGTGAATCACAGCCTGGTAACTTTAATAAACGCCTGTAAAATATCTTAATTGCCAACGACGTAAAACATGGATGGGTTCAAAGTTCAATGTTTTTAATTTGTGCATCGTGTTTTTAACGGTAATAGAAATCTTAATGAAACACAGGCAATAAGCTATTAAAAGTGCAGGGGTTTATAAATGTATGTATATATATTAATGTATCGTTTATGTTAATAGTGCCTGCAGTGCCATATTAATAGGTTACTGCTTTAAACCAAAAACAGGACAGAAGGGTAAACGTATCATGCATGTGTGTTTTGACTCTCTTGGGATAATACTAATTGAGAAGTTGATCTACAGGAGCCTTAAGGCCTACTGCATTCTATTCAGTTATATTTTACTTTAGCCAATATAAAGATACCTTTACCATAAATGGACAAATGCAAAGGCAAAAACTGGTGCTTTGAAATACACCAAAATGCAGGAAATTAGGCGTTAACACTAAAAAAAGTTTGACCCACCAAAAATCAATCCCCCTCCAAGAGAACCAAAACATACATCCTTGAGTTTTTTTTTTAAATACATTTTATTTTAGATTTTTCATTAACTACTGATATCCACTCTGACCACCAGCGTAGGCATGAGCCGCACGACCCAGGTATAAATGTTCTCCCCCACTGCTTAAAAAAAAAAACCTAGAGCAGGGGTCAGCAACCTTTTTGATATGAATTGCCCTTTTCCAAAATTCTTGTTAATCAGTGTGCAATATAATATATAAATTTTCACTTATGGGGAGAATTAAGATAAGCATAACAATGAGAATAATACAAGAACGTCATGCTTATGAAATATCTGATTTGAATGCAATGTCTGTGGATGTCATAACGTAATGTAGGCAAATGATGGCACGTGTGGCTATGGTTGCCGACCCTGTCCTAGAGGAAACACAGAATCGTCCCCCATTCTCTGTCGTCTCCTCTCCTTTAACTCTGAATGCACTGAATCACGCATTCCTGACATCACTCCTCAGACAAAGTGCAGGCATGGAGGAAGAGATGGCCAAATTAGTGGAGGGAAGTCAGGATCTTCTGCGCGACCTAGATCTCTGAATCTTCTTCAGTGTAAAGTCTCAGTTCTTATGGTTCTTATAGTTCTTTTACCATGTATTTATAACAGAACTCTGCTTTGCACGTTTTAGCCCACTTATGTTTTCAATCAATGCCAGTAAAATAAGTGTGTCAGCCATCGGCAATGGACGATGACAATGTCTATTGACCCTATTATGATATGTAATCATAAGCCCACCTGGTGTACACAGATGTTACATTTGTCACAGAAGACCATCTCATTGTTGTCCTCGCCGTCAGGTGACTGACAGATGTCACACACAACATCCTCATCATACTCGATGCCCAGGCCCTCCTCTGTTTCCATGGCGTGCGTCATGTTGTCGTGGCAACGGCGCTCAAACTCCTCGATCACCCTCTCCATGGTCATCTCATCCAGTGGAGGCATTCCTGAGTATAACAGGACAAAACATCATTCTACAAACTTTTTTCCAGGATTTAATTTTAAAGCGATAGGCAAGAGAAATCAGTAATTTTAGTCTTAACATGTCATTAAAGGATATAGAGGCTTATTATAAACATCCACAAACTATGAAAATCAACTACTATTTGAATGGGACAATGCTTCAAATATTTCTCTCACTTTCTGTCTGTCTGGTGATTTCTGGGTGGAGTTAACTTGAGCATGGGGACGTACGTCATGCCGCTCCTGGACTATAAAAGTAAAAATGTCACGATAAACGGCTTCTTTGTGTTTGAACCTGACTGCATTGAATTTGAGGATTTATGTTACCATTTTTTTGTTGTTGTTAAAAAGTCTTTACAGTATTTGCTTATATTATATATAGCAGGCGTTTTATCTCAATTCCTTCTTCAAAAAGCTAGGCTTGTCATAGCCTACATCTCAGAGCTAGCTAGCTGCAATCAACATTGGTGCCATTTCAGATTATTTAATATGGTATTCATCCTTCAAAAGCATTTCACCAGAACAAAGGTTTGTAGTAGGCTACTTCCGTCAACTGTCCAACCCCCCAAAAAAATTGAGGGACGCATGGGCAACCTCCGCTAACCTTTTCCCCCCACAGCATTTCCAGAGGAAAAACTGGTGTTTCTTCATAGGTGAGTAAGTATTACTTTCAACTGTAGTCACGTCTATTCACCCATGTTACTGATTTCCTGGTTGACGATCTGAAGCCAGGTAACATCTTCCTCGTTCAAATCATAGCGACACATCCCCTCTGCCAGCGTCTGAATGTCCACGTACCCAAGGACCTCTGCCCCTGGTGTCTGGATCAGCTTCTTAGACCTGGTGAACATCACCTCCTTTCCCTTCTCACACAACACCCTGAGTGAGAAATGTCAGACAGGAGGATTGATTTTCCTGCAAGTATCCATCCATCTATCCATTTACAGACTAGAGATGAAGCGGATTCTATTTTCATGGCAAACTACAGTAAAATTCCTGACAGTTACTGTTACAAATTGAAAGTATCACTGTGTAAGATTACTGCGCTAAAGATCTCATAGTAAATACAAGAATTCAGCATTAACAAAACTGCAACAGGGGTTCCCAAACTTTTCCATGCCAAGGCTCCCCAAATACCTTTAGCTTCTGGCCGGGGGGCCCCCCTTTTGAGAAATGTTTTTAAAAAACGTTTCCTTACTTTTATTTCATGCAAAAAATTTAAATTTTATATTTCAAATATTTAATCATTCCATTGGATTCAACATTACCGGTTACTTGTATGTAATGTTTCAGTTGAGTTTAACATGAGTGCATACAGTTACCAGATCAACACTGACAATTTGTGATTAATGATAGTTTTTAAAAATTTTAATTAGAAAGGGGATTGGTAAATAAGATATGCTGAATATTGTACTGAATTCTGTTTTATAATAAATACTTATCTAGAAAATGTTTAATTATAAATCAAATGTAATAAATAAAAAAACATGTTTTGTTCTCTCTCATAATTTCTTTAATTTGCTGGGGCCCACCTGGCGTCGCCTGGCAGCCTTTACTTTGAAAACCATTGTCCTAGCATGTCTACTTAGCATGTTTTTATTTTTGGTCAAGAAAAACTGAGGAAAGCAATGGTAATAGTACCGAGGCAATTCCTCGACGTAACCAACATCACCGGTTGCAAAAATTACTGTCGACTTGGCAGTGTATACCTAAAAATGTATAATCAGCTCTGAAAAATTATGAGAGGCAGCAATGCGCTGTGACCGCGCCTAGTCTGCCCGAAATCAAAAGAAGACCAAGAATGTGTGTGTATCCTACCTGCCCTGATGTCTGCACTGTATGTGTAGATCAACTTGACCCGAAAGCTAAAAGACGGTATACCAGGCCAGCAGCATCCAAAAAAGTTAGCAACAGCCTGCTAGATGAAACGCGTGACATGGGTTTGTAGTAGGATGTGGCTAGTGTTAGTTTACTAACATTTGATTCATACTTCAAGTTCGTTTTTCCAGCTAGAAACACATTTTGTTGTAAGGTTGGTGGGAGAGTGAGAATGAGAGGAGAGGGGAAGAGATCAGCATGCATGTTCTTTGGTGTATGTTAGATTTGATTAGGAATGCGCTAGTTTTAGTTATTCCTGTTAGAATTAGTGTTACTCAAAATGTACACATTTTACTGTAAGATGATTTTGTTGACTGCTAAGCTGAGGCTGCACAATGTATTGATATGCTTCCTGAAATGTATTAGAATATGACATTTTGTTGTTTGCTCCACTTAATTCATTTTGCTTAACATGAACAAGCTCTTGCAGATTTTATGTTAAAGATTGTTAGAGATGTTATGTAAAAAAAGTATAAATCCAGTTAAAAGTAGTTAAGCAAATACAAGTTAAGCAAATACACCATATTGCCAAAAGTATTGGGACACTCATCAGAATCATTGAATTCCGGTGTTCCAATCCCTTCCATGGCCACAGGCGTATAAAATAGAGCACCTAGGCATGCAGACTGCTAGAAACATTTGTTAAAGAATGGGTCGCTCTCAAAAGCTCACTGTGCAAGCATGTTAGTGATAGGTGGCCAGCTGTGTAATAAGTCCATTTGTGACATTTCCTCACTTCTATATTTTGCACAGTCAACTGTTAGTGGCATTATATCTAGGGATGTGCGCAATTAGTCAGTTAAAAGGTTAATTGCTGGGACCATCGCTAGTCGACACCATAAATACTAGTTGGTTAAATTTATTATTTATTTTATTTGAAGTAGTGGCTCAGTCAGTCTCTCCTGCCTCACAGCCTGCCTACACAACACACAAAACAGTTGTTGACGCTGAGAGTGGAGTTGGTAACGCTTGAGTTTCAGGGTTCTTACACCATTTCCAAAGCATTGAAGCATTTTCAAGGTGCATATTAAAGCTTTTCCAGCACCTTACAAATGTGGTAAATTATGTTTACATACAGTACACATACTTTATCACAATGACATTATATCTGATATTGTTATTAAAAAGAAAACATGATAGCATTTGTTATAGCATTCTACAAAAGGGTGAAGTTGAAGGCAAACACGTTCCATGGTTTAAAATGTTATCACCTGCGTGTAAGTAGACTAGGCATCCTATATAACTTGGACGAGTCTATATAAAAAAATGTAATGCACCCAAGCAGTAAAGCTATTCAGCTCTATTTATTTTTCCCAAGGAAAAGAGTAGACTCCATGTCCTGTCAAGTTGGAGTTTGTGCAACCTGCATGTACACTAGGGCTGAAACAGTTTTCAAACAGAAATTGCGATTTAACCAATGCGATTCAAAGCATGCGATTTATATGCTCATCTGACCGATTTTTTTTTGTAGCGTGAATGGTTTTTATTTGCGTACCGTCACTCTTGTATTACAACCTTGCTCATGGGCCTTAAACCAAACAAACTAATTAAACCAAACACTTAACTGACAAACAGAATAACAATAGAATGAAGTGTGAATGTTTGTAGGTGTAAGTACTGAATATAGGTAGTGCAAGTAGCATGCTAACCAAACTAAGAAACTAACCCAACTAAGAAACTAACCAAACTAAGAAACAAACCAACAACATGTGTGGTGCCAGGAGAGTCACCCAGACAGGGTGCTGCACACACCTATATAATTGATATTGCCCAGGTGTACTTAATTTGCCTGATTAGGGCCTACCCAGCCAATAAGGAGCAGAGGCCTACTGAAACAAGGCAGGGATGTCACACACACCCC
>JAODOY010083849.1:0-14884 GCA_025399855.1 Forbesichthys papilliferus | reverse complement strand
TGTGTGAGAGAGAGAGAGAGAGAGAGAGAGAGAGAGAGAGAGAGAGAGAGAGAGAGAGAGAGAGAGAGAGAGAGACATGACTCAAAACATAAACTCAATTCTAATACAGAAAACAAATTTATAAAACTCAAATTCTAAAATGAACTCAAGATGAATACTATCATAATTGGCTTGTCAAAATTAAACCGATAAACAAACTGCAATGCTACCGAAGCATTAAAAAAGAATATACATTTGCCCAATATCTTCTTAAAGTCAAAGATCCCAAATTAAGGAGAATACTAACGAAGTACAGACTCAGTGATCATAGACAGGCAGAGAAAACAGGATATGAGCCTGAAACTGAAATTAATTTCTTAACAAAGTGTAAGTGTTATATAACACTAAGAAAGAAACACTTTAAATCCATGGAGGATTGTTTAGGCTCTCTGAGAGACTTTAAAGAGTTACCAGATGAAGCCAAACTTACAATATTGTAAATGTAAGTTATATGAAAATGAAATGCTGTAACCTAGCAGCGCTTTATGTAGCAGCCTGCCACAGGAAGAGGGAAATATACATATTATAATAATCTGTATTGTTTAGAAAATGCATGAGGTCTCATTTAAGAATACGGCCATGTACTATGTTATAAATGTTGGAAATGTTTTACTTTTATTGTTCCTTTTCATCCTGTATTGCTTTGGCAATATTAGTAACTACTGTACACTTGTCATGCCAATAAAGCACCATTTGAATTTGAGTGAGAGAGAGAGAGAGAGAGAGAGAGAGAGAGAGAGAGAGAGAGAGAGAGATATTAACTGACTGACTGACTGACTGACTGACTGACTGACTGACTGACTGAGAGAGAGAGACTGACTGACTGACTGACTGAGAGAGACTGCCAGAGAGAGACTGACTCCTATTCCACACAGCCAGTCGTGGCTATCATAGGGTGTTCAGTGTCCCCTGTTCTCAGGCCTGGTCTAGTGATAGTACATTTTACTACCACAAAACAAAGCTAGTCAAAGTTGGACAGCGTTAGATCAGGAACAGGCTTTATATTAGTACAATTGTGCATCAAGGAAAGCGTGTAGTTTCACAAAGAGGCGTGTAGTTTCACATGCAATGCAAAGCTCTACCAAAAAAGTATCTGGCTAAACAAAGCGATATTTCCTAACCTGACACACCAGATATCTGTGTCTAGTAGACACATCCATTGGGGGAGCCGTCCATTGAAACTGTTTTAAAAAGGGCAGGAGCTTTCAAAAAATACTTGGCAGGTGACAATTTCTCTTATATTTCTTTCATCTGATTCTGCTAACCATTTTTATTACCGTATGTAATTTCCATATCTAGTTATGTATCTTTATTGTATTCCTTTATGCACCTGTTTAAAATGTTCTTTAATTTATTATTTAATCTGATTCCTTTAACCATGTTTAGTAATGTTGTTTCTCTGTACTTCTGTATTTAGATTTCATGGGAAGCACAACTGTACATGTATTCCCTCTTTGTAAAGCACCTTGAACTGCAATTCTGTCTGAAAAGTGCAAATATAAATAAATATTATTATTATTATTAATATTGGATGAACCTGTGAACCAGTAGAGCTTTTTGTTATCAACACTTTAAGTAGAAAAGTCAGAAGATGAGTGAAAACATATTTTACATTGAGAAAAGCCTTTGCTCTTGTAATACATTCTAACAAAACTGATGCTACATTGCTTCATCTACTGTACTATGTTAACCTCTGTAGGACCCGCCGTTGTCATTTTAGAGTTGTTTTCAAGTGGCCTTTGTCACACCTAAACTATGATTATTAATTAAAAAATCAAATCACAGCTCCTCTAGTGATTGTGAGTGCATTTAATAAGGTGCATTCTATTTCTAAAGACCTATACAGTTTAGTATACAGTATAAATGCGTGAGTTTTTCTAACACAGCATCTACAAGTAGACATACAGTACATCTGAGCGATGCTAAAAGCATCTTTTCATATGTGCAGATTTGACATTACAGTTTCAGTGTGTCCTTGACCAGTTCTGAGCCTTAATGTGTAGCGAAAAACTCTCTGTATAGGTATTCTTGCCTTTTAGCTTTGCCAGATATTCAAATAATATTTTACTATAACAAATGTTAAATATTGTACTAACAAGTAGGTTCCCAAGTGTGAGATAAATGGAATTTTGAGACAGTTATAGCAGGCCTTACAAGATTGTGTTCCTTTCAAATACTAATTGGTTCATTATGGGCTGACTGACTGACTTGCACAAAGACGTTTGCCGCCATAGTGGGTGAAATTTAGAATGTGTCCTTGCTCACTTGTAAATTAAGCAAGGGTACAATGACAGCAATTATCTGCAAACTCCCTGACCTCATGCCTGAGGAAATTTATATTACCTTTTGTTTGTGCTCCAATTGATTTCCCGTTGTCCAATTTGGTGTCCTAACTGATCTGTAATCTTCTGTCACTCACCTCTCTCTCTCTCTCTCTCTCTCTCTCTCTCTCTCTCTCTCTCTCTCTCTCTCTCTCTCTCTCTCTCTCTCTCTCTCTTTTATCAAGGATGTGTGTATGTGCGGTGGTGGAGGAACGGCAGGATTTGTGTGTGCATGTCTGTTTCCGATTAGGAGAGCAAACAAGGTCAGACGGCCTGCAGACGCTTTTCACTGGTTTGACTTCCCTTCGTACATATCAAGTGTGAACATGTAGATCTGCTGTTTTAATGCAACGATTACAGCTTTCACAGTTATGTAAATCAAAGGTTATGAATGCACTTATGAGCAGTATCAAAACCCTCCTGTTGATCCAATCCATACTGTGATTTTTGATGTTATTTCTTCCATCAGTGCCTTGCTCGAAGATACTATGGCAAGGCAGCTTGAGCATGTTTTTTGATTTCTGCTATCTAATTCTGAGACCATCAGTCAGTATATACTGTATCAATTCATAAGACAACAAACTGACCCACTTTCTGTTGTACATAAGTTAGGGTAAGCCTTTGCATTGCTAGTAAGTTAGTAACTAAGAAGTAAGTGCAAATAGGGCTGGGTGGTATGTCGGTTTTGTATACATTTTCAAACGAGATATAAGATATAAGATGACCTAAAAACTCAAAGAATGTAGGCCTACTTTAGTCATGGCTAAATGTACCAGTAATGGTTGCTTAAAAACGTAAATCAATATGGCTAGTTACAATGTCCCTAATTTATTTATGTTTTAATAATGGATTGATGCTGTCAATTTGGTAACGCTTGAGCTTCTTTCATGTTACTATACAGTATATACATGACCATCAGTATTTCTCTGTCTCACACACACAAATAGGCATGCCTCACTCTCACACACCTACGACCCTCACAGTGATGCTTAAAATACCACATACAATGTAATTTCAGGTTGTGTAATTAGCAATTGGAGCATTAAATGTACCAATTCAATACAGCAGGTATATTCAGTTTAGTTTAATTGCAGTGAGTAGTGTTAGCAATAGTGGCAGCTGGTCCTTTCAGAAAAAAGAAGATAGCTGAAAGCACCTGTTTCTGCTTTTTAATTAAATCATTGGTTGACATTGGTCTTTCATCATCTTTCATCATCTTTCATTTTGAGCCTTTCCCGAAGTAATCAAGACCTTTACACAACATTAGCAGTGTACCATGTTGCATAAAAAGCAGCTACATTATGTTAGTTAGGCTAATCACAAAACACACGAACAAGGAAATTACCAAATTAACTGAGAACTCTATATTTTAAAATTGATTTACTATTTATGATTTTTAAAAATGGCTATGGCAAAAAGTATACGAAATACGTACAACACATCAATACGTCCATGATCTCATTGCTGCATCAAACACGCTCTGATTTTCTTTACGGACTAGGTAGAAAACTTCTTTCTGTTGATGTTGTTCAATCATGAAATTGAAGCCGTGCCCATTTGCTATAGGCTAAAAGGCACGGACGGTTGAGCGTCAAGTCCTGACTGGTTCCGGTCAGTCTTTTTTCCTCACATATTTCACCAGGCACGTCGGGTACGGGCCAGATTTACTAATACAAATATATAATTTGCAACATGTAAGCAATTTGAGTCATAGTTCATTCAGATCTGCTGCAGCCGGTGGAACTCAAGAGAGCAATGGGCAGCCGCTGTGCAGCGCTCGGGGACCAACTCCAGATGGAGTCCAGTGTCACTGGCCAAACACTGCTGACTGAAGGGAAGCTTCAGACCCCGGAAACTTGTTGCTGTGAGGCCACAGTGCTATCTACTGGGCCACCATGTTTATTGACCCATCCCTGTCAGTGGATTTTAAGTATTTCCCAGTGGACTGGACTTCACTGTTTTTGATTTTATATTTTTTCAACGGTGTTCTCCCTTGGTGAGATTTTATTTCTTTACTTAAATAAAGCATGATTACCACTCATGTGCTTGGGCCCAATTCCTGCGCTGTCCTGAAAGAAAGTTAGCTTTTGATAACTAGTAACATAGGCTACCGAAAGACAAAGTTAGTTAGGCTGCACACTTCATACTGTAGGTTGTCATTAGTGGTGTAACCGTTATTATATAGTTCTAACGGCTCGTAATTGACCCTTGACTTGTAAAGATCACTCCCCACGGTTCGTCACGCATAATTGCAAAGTTAATCAATTTAATTTAATTAATTTAATTTTTATTGCCACTGTTATTTTTTTAATGTAGCTAAATCTCCAGATGCAGTTAAGAGACATGTTATGTTGAATCAAACCGGCTGCTAGCTTTGAAAAAAATGCAAACAGATATGCACAAGAGGGCTGAACGTGCAGAGCTAAATGCCTGCGTTTTGAGTTGTCTTTATCTCTGCTGTGCTACACACACTGCAAGGATTGCCGTGGATTTTACCTGCCCTGCCGGTAGCCTACTAATGCTGAGAATTAATCATCTTCACGTTCATTGGGCTCATCGTGAATTGTTTGCTGCTACGAGCTATGCTGAATATCACCATACCTGGTTTTCTTCAACTTTTTTCAATGCAGATAATATTGAATTTCATTCCGGTTAACCAGCATCGTACTGTTAGCTACGGGCATGGTTTAGGATGGTGGACAGGCAGAGAATGCCCGAATCTCAAAACATTTATGGCATTTGGCAGACGCTGATATCCAAAACAACTTACAAGAAGTACATTTGTCATTAGTTGGACAGGTCATACACCCACCAGCAATTTAATGGAAGAAATGGGAAAAAAGCAATCAATATTATATCAGAATTAATAGTTAGAGCATTTTGTCATCATGTCTAGTACCACGTCAATATACAATTATATCATCTAACAAAGTTCCTAGTGACCTGAATAAAAAAAGTGCCTAGTTACCTAACAAACCTAATACTACCAATCTGGCCAATCATTTTTTGTGATTTGTGATTGCCAAGTGATTGCCATTCATAAACAGTTTCAATGGACTGTTCAATAATTGAAATAAAGTCCTACTTTAATCTGATTCCCTGAGCAACATAAACTGTCACAAAAATAGAAATAATTGCCTCGCAAAAGCAGTACATTGCTTTGGATGTCATTTCAAAGAACAATGTTAGGCAAAGTACTATAAAAGTAATGGAAAGTAATCAGATTATGTTACTAAATGTAGGTAATTCAAAAATTACATTACTGATTATAATTATAGTCTTGTAACTAGTAACTGGATTACATTTAAAAAGTAACCTACCCAACCCTGCTGGTAACTATCACATCTTAGCTGCACACTCACTTTAAAACATTTCTCCCGTGTTCACTTTGAAGCAACTAAGACCACCTCTGGACAACAAAACCTATAACGAGACTTATAGCAAGCTCCCTAAAGGTTAAGATGTTCCCATCTCATGTAACAAACCAAATTGGGATGGTGGACGCTCCCGGGCTCAGTTCCAGCCCCATTATCCAATGGTGCTGGCTTAAGTGGGTTTAAACATCCAAGTAAAAGATATATGGGTGTAAACCTCTCAGTTAATGGGTGCATGAGCATGCGCTTCAATGTGACGCTCTCACGTTGTTAAAGCTGCTCTAATGTGTGAATAGATATCTATCCTTAAGTAGCCTGTAACATTAGCTGTCCTTCTCTGGTCTCTGTACATATATTGTCTGTCTTACCTTGCTTTTTCCATACCTCTCACACTTGAAGGTGTTTCCTGCATCAGCACCTTCCCTTCTCCCCCCCCCCCCCCTCGTGTCTGTTTACTGAGTAAGCCTTTTAGCCTCCCATGAGAGGGTGTGAAATGAGCTCACTACCGATCACAGCTGCTGTGAGTGGAAAAGGCCTTTGTGTGTGTGTGTGTGAGTGCAAACACTGAGGACATCCGAATGCCATTATGGCGCTGTGTATGTTTTTTCCTTCTTCGTAGCGGCAAATGTAGCATCGATGCTATCTTAGGTGTGTGTTGGCTTCAGTGCGATCGATGCATTGTTTGCAGCATGTGTGTGTATGTGTAAGATCTGTGTATTTCCCCCGATGTGGCATACCTCTCTTTCCTTTAGGCTTTCCTCTCCCTCCAATGTAATGAATGTGCGTGTGTGTGTGTGTGTGTGTGTGGCGGTAGCAGGCAGGCAAGTATAGACAATTGCTTTATTCAGCTATATACTGTATACACACACACGCACACGCACACGCACACACACACACGAGCGCACACACACACATTCATCACATGGAAAGAAGCTTGTTTCCCTAAGAAAGTGTACGTATTGCATTGTATTGTATTACATTTGTCATTTAACAAAGCCAAAATGGTGCAATGCACTGCGACAATGTGTTGGATGAACAAGAATCACTTCACTGTCTCTCCATCAAATCTGTTTTCATTGTGAAAAATGCCGAAAGGATGCTTTTGATGAGACGTAGACACACACAGCTATATCCTACCTAGACTGGATGTATAGCTTGAAGATCTTTCAATTATCTGAAGCCATGCGGAAAATCTCAAATCGCGGGCCAGCAAAGCACATTTGTTATATGGTAATATACTATCCGGTATCTGTGTTGTCAACTGTAGCCGTAAGAATGTAGTACCTTGCCACAGTCTACCTGATAGCTAAACGTCCTAGCGGTACCACTATTCTCCTCTCAGTCGTCCTTCCAAAACAAAGTAGGCGCTTGCTGCCTGAATAGTTTCACTTCACCTTAATTCTGATGATACATGATTAATTATCATATCACTAGTGAGCATATTTTTATATTTAGGCTTTCGCCGTGAGGATGTACCGATATAACTCGGCGATAGGCTGCAGTAAATGGTTTTATTTATTATTTAATTAAATTGTAGGCTAATAGATTTAAATGACAAACTGAAAGCGTCAGGTAGCCAAACCCTGCTATGTTTTCCCATTTCTTCCATTAAATGTTATTGGATGTACAGTATGAATGTTATCAAAGTCATCTCTGATGTTATTTATGGTGAGCTCAGAGCCATGTTGGTCAGTTGTCCGACAGACCAGCGCAGACCCCATGGATGGCGCTAACTCGCTTCTGGCGAGACCATTGCTTCAATCAGCTATACACACACACGCGCACACACACACGCACACACACACGCACACGCACACATGCACGTGTGCACATGGAAAGCAGCCGGTGTGCAGTGTTTATGTACTATGTAATTTAACTCAAATGTGTTCTCATAAAAAGGGTTAACCTGGTCCATTATTCTATTGTAGAAGATGACGCTGCTATGTGGAAGGAAACTTTGCGTGTGTGTGTTTATGTGATTAAAAAAAAAAAGGATATATTGGGTGAGAAAACACAGTTTTTCACTTGCACATTTTCTCTCTCTCCCTGCCCTTATATTCTCTGTACAGAAGTTCTGAGGTAGCAAACAATCTGTTGTGACTAATATGTTGGTTTGTTTCCAACTAAATGAGACGGAGATTATGGCTCTGTGTACTATAACGCTCGAGCACAAAGATGCACACGCACGCTATTGGCGTGTGAAACCGGTTGCCAATTAACAGTCCACAAGGTTTGCGTGACACGACGTGTAGCTTGCTGAGTGATGAGGGAACGGCAACATCTGCCGAAGGCCGAGGTAATGACAGAGGGAATCACACGCTGCTGTTACACGCCAGGGGAGACGCAGACATATATGCGAGAACAGAAGACATCTCTTTCACTCCGAGGCTTTGTTAGGAAAGCACGACCAGCAGGAGAGGGAGCCAGCACATCTGCTGACTACGCAGACCCCCTGCGGCTTATGCTATTAAAGGCGGGGTCGGTCATTCTCGAGAACGCTCGCTAACTTCGAGCTCAAATAAAAACGGTATCCCCTCCGCAGCACCGCCTCACACTGTAGTACTCTGGTAGTACTGCAGTACTATGGCGTTGTTGTTGTGAGCGGTGTTCGCCACTTTGTTTGTGTTTCTAGGAGCCAGGGCTGTATAATATTAATTTTTAAACACGAACGTAAAAACTTACTAGCAAACTACTATGGCGTGGTATTCCCGCAAATGTCTGCATGCAACCCTACATTCTTTATTTCTTTCTTTCTTTCTTTCACCCCTCTCTCCCTCCCTGATGTAGCAAGAGACATAATACTAATCAAGAGGCTGTCCCATCTATTAAATCTCTGCATTCGCCATCCTGGGGCCTGACATGGTTAGTCTGCTGTAGCAATCAAACTGTTGTCTTGGGGGTAAACAATACTGTGGAGCAACCACATATCTAAGGAACCTTTTTTTTATTGTCCTTTTGGATTAGATGAAACTGATATTTCATCAGTGTTACTGCAGCATACATCTGTTCCTCGGTCCTCTCTTCTCCGCTCGCCTCTTTCTCGTATCTCAAGGTTAAAAGTATGGAGCGGATTGTCCTGCTGGCTAAATTGACCCAGTGTAAAATACTGTTGGTTAACAGCCAGCTGTTACAATGCTCTTTCAACACCCATATAAACTAGCGATGCACGATATGGATTTGATTTTTTACCGATAATGATCATTTCCTACTTCTCATTGCCGATATCGATGCGCTGAATACGCAACTACACATTGACAGTGGACAGACCCTGTGGACGGAGCATACATTCTGATCTAAGCACAATGAAACATTGTTAAATCGTAATCAATTGTAAATAGTAACATAAACAAAATGGTGAATACTGCTCGTATCAACAAAGCCGTAGCAATACGCTTGGCTTCACAATGCTTTTCTGCGTTTGAGCTCGAAGTTACCAAGAATGACACTGCCTTTATACTTCCAGGTCATTTCACGCAGTTAGGAAGGTTCCTAAGCAAAAAGACCATTTGGATGTAGCCCCTTGATTTAATTATTGTTTTCACCTGTTTCTCTAGTTTATTTATTCATTTATTTATTTTATTTTTTGTTGGTTGTGGGTTACTTGTTATCCTCCAGTCCCCCTTGTTTTGTTACTGATTCTGTTTTGCTCATCTTTGACACCTTTTCCTGCAGTATAGGGGTGAACATTATTGATCAAATCTGATATTGCGATATTGATCAAGAAAATTGCAATATCAATATTTATTCAGATATTTTTAAAAAGTACAGTAAAAGTAAAAACACAAAGGTTATGGGACAATGTATCAAAATATATTTATAACATATCAAAACAACACATTTTCATATTGGATTCGTACTACAACAGTAATTCAAAACTACCGATGAGGCATTCTTTTCCGCCACTAATGTTTCCCATTCGATCTCTATTATGTCATTAGCTTCCTCAGCCACACATCTTACTGTTCTGTCTAAATCAAACAACTAATGGACGCATCTCTCCACAATAACAATAATGATACTGAGTCGATATATATTGTGCACCCCTACTGCAGTAATCACATTTGTACCTTTGCCTGGTGATTTACCTTGTTACAGAACCCTGCATGTACCTCAACCACAATTCAGCTCAAAGTAATTGATGTACATCACTTACCTGCATTTCTGTCTCTGAGCCTCCAGCAAGATGTGTGTCAAATACAGTCTACTGTACTGTATTCCTATTCTGTACATATACAGTGCATCTGTACAGTCAGGAGGCCATCAGGAGGTATTCGTCTCATGACTCCAGACAGACTACACACCACGTGTAGTCTGTCTGGAGTCATGAGACGGGAGGGATAAGAGAGGCGGACTATAAGGGAGATTGCATTGGTGGGGGGGGCTGTGTTTAGTCTAGCTCCAGGCTCATGGATGAAATGAGTAGTGGATGTTTAACGATGTTTGGTCTCTGTAAGCCATTCTGGTTAACACCATCAACTTTCTGCATGCACGCACACACACACACACACACACACACACACACACACACACACACACACACACAGACACACACACAATAATAACCTCATTTGTCAGCCCTAAGATAATTAATGCAGTTAACTTGGACGTAACCTAGTTAAAGTGAACACAGCTCCGCTACAATGATTCTCTTTTGGCCTGTGTAGTGTTCGGTCTAGGTGTTAGTCACCCCTATGCCTGATCTCCACCGGGCACGTCTCTGTTCCCTCGCATCAGCGATCCGTTTTTGCATCCTGCCCCGCCGGCAGCGTGTCACAAGCGGAGTTTCCACACAGCAACAAATGAAACATTATGAGATATATCTGATTGGCCGTTGATCGTTGTCAGAAGCGTCCCGGAATCATCTTTGGTCAAAAATATAACTGCCGCCCATCCCTTAAGCTGCCGATCACATTGTTTATTCTCACTAAAATGGGCTGCATAAAGTTGCGACTTGCATTTCTAGCATACAGTGTTACAGCATACAGTGTTCCTCAGATAATAACATGTAACATGCTGTACATGGGGTTGATGCATACATGACAATAACATTGGCTGTGGATGTGGAAGACATTTTGCAGAGAGAGAGAGAGAGAGAGAGAGAGAGAGAGAGAGAGAGAGAGGGAGAGGTGGAGAGAGGTAGAGAGGGAGAGAGAGGGGGTGAGAGAGAGAGAGAGGTGGAGAGATGGAGAGAGGCCAGGCAATAGTGTAGTTGCATGGAGAGAGTGATGCTTAGATCACATTCAAACAAGGCATAGATGACTTAAATAGGGAGCAATCCCAGACAGTCTCACTTGTTATGAAGAGAGAATAGCCAAAGGATTGTGTGGGTAATGAAATGAATACAAGAGAGGGGTTCTGGATGTAATGACAGTGATCATACTTAAATCCACCTCCGATGCAATGCAGCCAAGCACTGAATTCCCAACACCCAAGCCCTAATCTGCTGGCTGCGTTGCATAGGGAACAGTCCAGGACTAACCAGCTTACACCAGGCTGCTTCCAAACACTGTTCAGGCTTCTCATTGTGTAGCGTTTTATAGGCGCTGGGTGTAATGGGAAGTAAATAATCTTTTTGAACAACAAACAGCTAGGGGTGTACTGTATGAATTGTTTCCTTGTCCCACAATTTACCAGCAACATTGGTCCCGCTTCTTCTTTGGGAACCCCTGACTCCGAAAAGTATTTGTGTTGATGATGGAAGCCAAATTTGACTCTAAATCAGGAGTTCTAAAGCTTTTTTTGGCCACCATCGTTTGTGCCTTAGCACACATACAGTAGCTTATATCAGGCACGCCGTGTAAGTTTCTCAGGCCCGGGGACAAGAGATGATCTTCATGTGCGTTATCGCCCTGATGACACGAAGATGTCATTATTTGAAATGATTACTATAGTATATAATAACGTATTAGTCACTTTTGATAATAGAACCTGCTGAATTCTGTAAATCTAAATGTACATATTTAATATAACCTGCACACATCTCGACAGATGTTTTAGAGGTTGGAGGGCCCTTCTAGCCCCCCCTTGACCCAGGGATACCGGACCCGATCCCCCCAGATTAAACATATGAAAAATATGATTTAACCTTCTGCAGCTGTGATTGTAGGGACTTTCAGGGTTGTGGATTTATCAAATACTTTGGCTGGCTTTGCTTTAATGTCCAGAATGAGATGCACATGAATAGATCAAATGGATATCACATCCAGTGCCCTTTTCAATGACATCATTTTCTCTTTTTCTCATCCTTCTCTCCCCTCCCTATATCTTCATTGCAACCATCTTAAGGAAGTGGAGGTAAGTCATACGTCATTATTTATACCTTAACACTGGAACTGTATTTCAAATTGTTCCCTATTTGCTGAACTTACTGGTCTTGGCACAATATTATTTGAGTGTCCGCATTCTAACATAAAATTGCTTCCTGCAAGAAACACAAAATATGTCGGCCTACAGACTTTTATTTTGTATTTATTCATTATTAAACCTTAATTATTAGCATAGCCAGCCAATGCATTTTTTGAGAAATGCCACTCAAGCAAGCAGTCCGCCACAATATAATTAATATACAGATAAATAGAAAAACATTTGACTATTTATATTTATTTTCAACCATGATGTGTCACAATGTGTTAGGATTCCAGAGTGTCAAAATGTTAGACCCTAGCATAGAGGATAGAGCGTGTTTTGTAGTTAAATGAAAGCTTAGATACATTATAGTGAAATTTACAATAAATCCAATAGTACTAACATACAATACAGTAGGTTAGCAGTAGCTAGAATGTGATCAGTTTGACCAATTTCAAATACTTTATTTTTTAACAATCTGATGTTGACTTAGGTGGGAAATGCAATGTTTTAAATGTGTTATTTGTGTTAAAAATAACATTCAGTTTGAGATGGGAATGAGCTCTAAGGAATTGCCATCTCTGTGAATGTGACTGACACAATGTGGCTTCAGTATGTGTTCTATAGAGACCTTATGCAGTAAATAACTCTATTCATCACACATTGTTCAAACAAATTTACCATTGAATCAACAATATTGCACACATTGAATACTGAAGCCGACTTGGAATACTTCATTAATATCTTTAAATGCTGGCTGATTACATATTTGTTGTGTTATAGTGTTTGTAGTTGGTTATGCACTATAGAACATCTGTTGCAATAATTGACACTCCAGTCTGAATGGGTTGTTTAGAATTGGGAAAGTCACTGAATCGGAGATGATAGCTTAACACTTGTCTGAACGGTAATGGCTTCACACCAACAGAAATGCTGTTTTCAATCAACTCTGTTGCAGTTATCTCTTTGCCAACATCGCACATTTATGAAAAAATAGGCATAAAGATAAAATACAAGAGGACCAGAGTGAGAAAACATCTTTAGGAAGTTGCTAATCTGTCTTATCACCGCTTGGGCATGCAAACATACTAGTATTACTCATGTGGTATGAACATAGCATAGATGTCCACTCTATCTCTGTGCTTGGACACCCAGCAGGTTTAGACAGTAGTAGTTCAGCCGCCATCACTCAAAGTTTCACTCCCCGTTGACAAGACATATGGCTTCCGCTAGCAGCTATTTTGGATGGTCTAGACGCTGCTTTGTGTCTGTGTGGGTGTGGAGTTATACATGGCAGGCTTGTGGTTGTGTGTGCACATTCTGCCATTGTATTGTAACTGTGTTGAAGAGGCGTGAAGCGCTGTGTGTCTTTGCAATCGCGAGACAGCGAGAAACGCTTGAGCAAATCATTTCAGAATTTAGAGTAAATACAGGGAAGCTCTATGGGACTCAGGGGTCACGATGGCACCCGTTTAAGGCATCATTTAACTGCATCTTGCGCCAATACACGGCATGGTAGGTTATGCACAAACAGACCACACATGGCTCACACCGTTATGCCTGATGCAATAGCACAGAATGGCAAGTTGCAGTTGTGCACGTGCATTTAAGGGTAGAAAAGTGGGAGGGGCTGCGTAAGGAGAGACTGTTACTGTTTTCGCTGTGTGCACGGCAAAGCGCATGTCTGCTTTGTGCTGACGTTTTCTCTGCATGTTGTAATCCAGGAAGCGCGTTTGCTTCCATATAGGGGCAGCAATGGCAGCAGCCATTCGAGCACGCTGAAGACACAAGGCCACGGAGACGTGCTGGGAGGATTTTTGACAAAACAATCACTAGTTTCCAATCGAGTTAATGAAACGTCAGTAATAATTGCACATGAATGTTAGGCGGTGCTTATTTCGCGGCCAGCCACAGTTTTGATACATTCAACATAACGTGCAGGCACAGCATGCATTTTCTGCGGCCTGTCCTAGTCAGTGTACTCTGCGCTCTCCAACGTACAGCGCGTAGATCTGTCCTTCCATAGCTGCACACTACTACACCTGACAGACACTGTCAGGGCTGGACCGGGACAAAATAAATTGTCCCTGACATTTTTGGCCAAACGCGACCCACCACAATCTGTTTATAGAATTTGCCAAGTACACCATCCTCACCAGTTGATGTTAGAAATGCATTATGGAGCTATAGCTTCAAAACGAAGGCCTGAATTAGCTGATGTCAGTCTGACTGTCACCAGCAGTAGCCTCACTTTATGATAACGTCAGGAGGATCGTATTATCATTGACATTCATCTAATTATTCATAATTATTATTTATCATGGCGTTGCACACACACGCAACACTCCCTGTCCCTGTTAATGATATACTGCTTACTGCTTCATCCACAATGCTCTCCTGGTCCTGCTTGCTCCTGCCTCCACCTGTTGCAACTTATTAATAAATTGGCCAACAATGTCGGGTAAACTAAAGCGATTGTTTAGTTTGTTTGTGTGTGCCCACACATTTTCAGCACCGCTTTGGTATGTCCATTTTGACGTCCTCATCTGTTATCAGATTTTTGGCGTCTGACACGAGAATCATATGTCAGAGGAAGGGTGGAACCTAGTAATAATAATAATAATAATAATAATAATAATAATAATGTATGTGTAGAGCAAATGCTCTGCTTTACACAGAGGGAATACATGCACAATTGTGCTTCCCAAAAGAAAATACAGAAATAAATAACATAAGCATAGTAAGAGACCTGATTGAGCCAGCCTAGTGTCAGTGTAACAAATGCACCAATGGCAAACATCGTTT
>JAODOY010083848.1:0-14886 GCA_025399855.1 Forbesichthys papilliferus | reverse complement strand
TATGTATATGTATATATATATGTATATGTATATGTATATATATATGTATATGTATATGTATATATATATGTATATGTATATATATATATATGTATATGTATGTATATATATATATGTATATGTATGTATATATATGTATGTATATATATGTATATATATGTATATATATGTGTGTATATATGTATATTGCTGTAGAGGCGCTGGGTGAAATGTCACTGGCAGCTCGGTGTTGACGAAGTCTGGAATCCACGGCAACCCTGTTGATGGAGAGATGCTGTGGTAATTGTTGCAGTGTTGGTATGACGATGCCTCTCTCCTCTCCCGTCAGTTTACCTGAGGAGGGGAGCGGTGAGACGAAGGCTGTGGAAGGAATGGAGATCTCAACACGGTCGAAAGGTGAGACGGCAGGAACCCTTATTCTCACGCCCGCGGGAGTAGGTGTGAGGAATGCTCTGTCACTACGGTTACTGGCTGCCAGTGCAGCTGTCTAGGAACACAGAAACGTTGTTGCCGTAGGATCTGTTGTGGTGGGTTGGCGTGACCCCGTGACTTCTTTTGCCTGCCGTTTCAGCTGACCATGGGTCAACGGAGAGGGTGGGGGGTCCCCAGAAGCGCAAGATGCCGAGCCCCTCCCACTCGTCCAATGGCCACTCCTCTGCTGAAGCCTCCCCCAGCCCGCTTAAGAAGAAGAAGAAACCAGGAGCTGTCAGCAACAGCAAAGACCAGGTACAGCCTCTTCCTCAGAGGGTGATGTCATAAACGTGCACGTCCGTGCGTGTGTGTGTGCACAATGACTTACTAGAGCTGTGCACTTAATCGAAATTTGATTTCCATTTTGACTAATAACGATCACAAAAAACAATGTAATCGAGGAAAAAAAAAAGATTATTTTGCACATTACGTTTTGCATGGAGTGCTTTTAATTTTTTTTTTTATTCTGACGGGTCACAGTAATTACTGTTTGTGCGAGGTTACAATAGTTCACATTGATATCTTAGCTAGTCAGCACCAGAAATACTAGTCTGTTAAACTTATTTTATAATTTTTCCCAGACCGTGTGTAGCGGGACCGGCCAATATGAGCAAATATCGCTGACAGACAGACAGACTGACTAAGTGGTGTTAATGCACCAGGTAGACGGTGGCGGTAATCCACCAATAGCGTTTGATCCCTAACTTCTGTCCCTAACTTCTGTGGCGTTTTACTGAGGAACCTTGCATGCTAAACTATGCATTGGCCTGTGTTGTTGACTCATGCCTGCGACCGGCTGAAATAGACTTGCCCAGATGGAACTTGTTCTTGAACGTAGAACTGTTCTACAGTCTCTCTCTGCCTGCACTTGAATGCTGGTAACGATGCAGAGTTGCTCACAATGGAGAAAGTTCAGACGTCGAATTGACTTTGAGTGGAATTTTGAAGTGCATATTTGTGCAGCAGCAGCCAATGAGAGAGCAGATACTAATGTCACGTGCACAATCTTCCTGGACACAAGCAGCTACTAGCTAATCAAACAAATGTGTATGAAAAGGAATAAGCCATCATTATAGCACCAAATATTCTGTCTGCTTTGGTATGGTTTGTGGTATCTGGTGGCATTTAAATATCCGTGCAAGTTCAAATGGCGGCGGGAGAGAAGAAGAATAGTGGTACTCAAAGTGGGGGTCGGGACCCCTGAGGGGTCACATGATTATAAGTAGCATATTTTAGTCATAATTGTCAGTAGTAGTACAGTTTTTTTCTTTACATGCCTTACTTTAATAACGTATTCTGACATTGGCCTGTATTTAAATACTATCAAATAATGGCTGTTATGTTTGTACCCTCTTTAAGGATAGCGGGTGTCACAAGCTCCTAGCACTGTTATTTTGGGGGTCGTGAGCTGAAACAATTGGAACTCCTCCTGGCATAGGAGGAGTTAAATAATCCTGTTTATGATTTTTCCCCCCGTTATCAAGCAGCACTATGACTCAGACAGACAGACACACAGACAGACAGACAGAAAATATATGGAGAATAATATAAATGGAAAAATAGATTAGCTACTTTTTTTTAAACAACAGTATAAATGTTTTTTCTTGGTTTTTATTTATAGACTGAGGCTGGTTTTTGTGAATCTGTGAATCGCACCTAAATCTACAATTTATTGTTTGTTTTTTTAAATGCAACGAGAGACTTGTTACACTTTAATGGCACTGTACACACTCACCAAATGAAAACATGTTCAAACTCACCTCTTGGTAGCACATTCAATAGTTTGATGTTTATTGTGGTCCCTGCTGTGCTCGTAGACGTTGACGCTCTTTCTGTGTGTTTACATTTTGTTTGTCTGCAGTAGCTTGTGTTATCGTGTTCAAAGATTAAGCTGGGCTTTGTGGGTAGCAGAATGTATCTCCTGTCCTCATAACAGCACATGAATTTAGGCTCTTCTAGCCAGTCACTGTAGATATATGTTCAGTGGAACTAGGTTGGAACACAACCAGCCTAATTTGGTTTACATCTATTTGGTACCAACTCAACCACAAACAAATAAACACAGCACAGCGAAAGCACAGTGAAAGTTCGGGCATGTCATTTATTTTAATTATTATTATCTATTATTTTTTTTTTTTTTTTAAAGAAATAAAATGTGGTTTAGGTGTGCCAATAGCGAGAACCACCAGATTCATCCTATCAAGTATTTTTTGAAAGTACAGCCATTCACAAACCGCTGCAATGTACGGCTCACCAGATGGACTTGTGACAACAACTCCTCTGGCATGTCAGGTTACAAACGATGCACAGACCAATCAGAAATACCTTTCCCCACTTATCATATGGGGTGCCAACTAAACAGAGACTCCTGTTAATGAAGTTATCCCTTATAAAGAAATGCACATGTTCTTAATGCTGCTTTATCACATATTACAAAGCAGATTAACAAGCCACATGTATTTGGGCCTCTAACTGCCTGGGATCTTCCTGCTCTGTTGGTTACAAGATAAACTGATTAACAACAGGGGAGAAAAGCCTATTACGTTGTTAACGATTAGCCAGTAGCTGCTAGTGAAATGAATCTAATAGAAATGTAATGAAACAAACAACCTGTTACGAGTTGACATAGTTGTCTGTGTTTTGGTATTGGGTTCAGATCCCTGTGCCGCTAATGTGTGTGTGCACGTGTGCTCTGACCCAATTATTGACCCTCCCCAAACGTTGTGCTTGCCCCCCCCCCCCCTGTGCCTGCGTCTCCAGTCAGAGCTCAGACACGGACCCTTTTACTATGCCAAGCAGCCGGCACTCACCACAGACCCTGTCGATGTTGTACCGCAGGACGGCCGCAACGACTTCTACTGTTGGCTGTGTCACCGTGAGGGTCAGGTACTCTGCTGCGAGCTCTGCCCCAGAGTGTACCACGCCCGCTGCCTCAAACTGCCAGCCGAGCCCGAGGGCGACTGGTTCTGTCCCGAGTGTGAGGTACACTCTTCAAGGAGCGTGTGTAGGGTGGGGGGGGGGGTGTGTGTGTGGGAGGGGTGAGGGTGTGTGGGGTGGGCGATGGAAAGGGGGGGTGGGTGGTTGTGTGTTTGGAGGGGGATGTGTGTGTGTGGGGGGGGGTTGTGTGTTTGGAGGGAAGGGTGTTTGGGGGGAGGGTTGTGTGTTTGGAGTGGTGTGTGTGTAGGCGTGGGTCAGTTATGATGAATGCCGCTGCTTTAGATAAACGTTTGTTTGCATGCGATTTATTTGTATCGAGTAAAATATGCACGTACTGCATTTGAATGCTGTTTACATGCAAAGGAAGCAACGGTTTATTTATAGTGAAAATCTGAACAACTTCCTGTTCGAGGGGTCATGGCTAAAATAAAACCACAGCCTTAAACCCTAAGTGGGGTATATTAAACAGACATTGAGCAGACATCCAGCTTTGGTACACATGGTTTTAAATGTCTTTTTTTTTAAATGTTTTCCTCCTTGCATCGTCCAGAAAATAACAGTTGCTGAGTGCATCGAGACTCAGAGCAAAGCGATGATGATGTTGACCCTTGACCAGCTGTCGTACCTGCTGAAGTTCGCCCTGCAGAAGATGAAGCAGCCCGGCGTAAGTACCGGGGCCCTCGTGGCTCTACAGTCTCTCTGCTTGACTACCGGTAATAACGTTAGCCTGGGACAGCAGTATTTTTTTCATCCTTCTCCCAGTGGCACGTTTCCACCGCACGGTACCGGCTCGCTTCGACGCTTTTCTCTCCTTTTTGGTTTTCCATCAGGCAAACGTTGTGGATGGTACCAGGTTCTTCTTTTGGTTTTTCATCTCTGTCTAGGTTCCAAGCGAGTTGAGGCGGTTTGGGAGAAAGAAACGGAGGGAATAATTGTCCCTGCATGATTACGTAACATGGGACATACTGAAAGTTACTATAGTGTTGGCAATCGTTTCTATTCTATTTATATATTTATATATTCTATTCTTTTATTATTTCATGGCAACATCATGGTAATTTGATGGTACAGATATTTGGTATGGTTGCCCACAGAAATATCCAGTGAGTAGGATGGGGCATTGGGGCGACGATTAGTCTCTGATCCGTCGACATTCCACGGAAAAGTCTAAAAGAAAAGGAAAACGTGAAAACTACAGATTAATGAAGGACCACAACACTGTTTGACCAGCGGTGCTGCTATGACGACCAGCTACAGTGAGAGGGTACGATCAGCAGTGGGTACCTGGTACCAACCACAAGGACAGTGGAGTTGGACCCATGCGGTGGAAAAACACCATAACTGGCCGTTCCATGTATTGACAGCGGCATGTGCTATTGTTGGCTAGCCTTAAGTTGCGACTGTACTCAACACTTCCCCTTATACAGCCAGTGATGTCTTGTTAGCCATTAAACAGCCTGGTTTTGTTGTGTTTCCTTTCCTCTCTGTGTAATGTGACATTGATTGATTTGCATGTACAGTTGATCACTAATAACACCACTAACCAACACGGTGGCGGCCATGATTGGCCTGCTGTGGCTACAGTGGCTTCTGCTAAAGGTGCTGGTTAGTGGTGAGGATACAGCTGCCCCTCTTGCTCTCTTGCAGGACCACCCCCGCTTGTCATCTCACACACCCCATGCAGCTTCCACGCAGAGAAAGACTTTTAATTGGGTAATCACTCGCACCACTAATGAGACCCCATCTTCGTTCCTTCAAGGGTTGCCCCCTACTTTACATGTTTATGCTGTGGTTTGTGTGAGTGTATCGTGTGCGTGCTGGTGGGCCATAAGAGGGGTTAATGTAGGACGATTCCAGGGGCCCTCACAGACTATTATTATTATTATTATTATTATGGTTATTGTTATATGTTCTTTCTTACGGCCCAACTTTTTTAGCAGCGTATGTGTGTGTGCGCATGCACATGTGTGTTTGTGTGCGTGTGCATTGCCCGGGGGGGGGGGGGTAGTTAGGTTAAGCAGAGGGTTTATCCTGAGTTGGAGGAGGAGGGTTGTGCTAGTCTTCACTGCAGGCTACGCCTCTTTGCTTGGCACAGACCGAACCCTTCCAGAAACCTGTGTCTCTGGAGCAGCATCCAGACTATGCGGAGTACATTTTTCACCCCATGGATCTCTGCACGCTGGAGAAGGTAGAATGTGGATATGGGGAACCTTTAAAATGTGGCAGGTGTTAGACTAGCTGTAAGCCTAGCTGTACTATTTGAATTTCAGAATATTAAGAAGAAAATGTACGGCTGCACGGAAGCCTTTCTGGCAGACGCAAAATGGATTTTACACAACTGTATCATTTATAATGGAGGTAAAATGCCGAGATTAGCCTGGGCTGCGTTCAAATTCAGCAAACATTCTTTTCACTTTTAAAATTCGGATGTTTTGTGTGAAAAGTTAGGTTAACACTGTAACTGTTTTTCCAGTGTCTGTTTGCCAACAACTACCTCTTCTGAACACTCGTTCAAAGCAAACAAAATCCACTTTGAATATATTTGCCTGTGTGAATACGTTCACCATTGTTTGCCAATTTGAACGCCCCTCTGGTGTTAGCTTGGTCCATTATTCTGTTTACTGATGTTCATTATGAGAACAGTGCACGTTTCACACCTGTGCATTTCCCTGCCCTGTAGGCAATCACAAACTGACAGCTACAGCTAAAGTGATAGTGAAGATCTGTGAACATGAGGTGAGCACAGTACGTCCTCTTAATGTTACCCACCGGGGACGTGAAACCCAAGATGCACCGTGACTCCTGTGTTACAGATGAATGAGATCGAGGTGTGTCCCGAATGCTATCTGTCCGCCTGCCAGAAGAGAGACCACTGGTTCTGTGAGCCGTGTGTAAGCATAGCGACCAACCCATCTGCTCTCCGTTCTCACTGTACCACGGGCGTGTGCTTCTGAGTGAAGGGTGTTCTGTGTGTGCAGAGTAACCCCCATCCTTTGGTGTGGGCCAAGCTGAAGGGCTTCCCGTTCTGGCCCGCTAAAGCCCTGCGTGACAAGGACGGACAAGTGGACGCTCGCTTCTTCGGGCAGCACGACAGGTACCGGGCCGTCGGCGTTGAGCGCTCCACGCTGTGCTCGTGGAACGCCGGCTGGGAACGCCGCTCTCTCTTCACGTCCACTCTCGCCGTCGCTGGTGTACTTTATTACCGTATCCCCAACACTCCCCAGACACACACCGGACTCGCATTGTCATCGTAATTGCTTGCACCCGTCCTTGTCTGGGGTTGGGGGTGGATGGGTTATTATACTGTATATCGGGCCTATTGAATTGGGACAGATTTTTAACAAAAAACAAAACTGTAGGTTGGCCCCATATTTTCAGCAAATATTTATGAGCGTCTATGAGAGCAAGACAACGAGAGCATCCACCCTGCAGCTTGGTTAATGTGTTCAATGTGTCAAGTCAATGGCGTAGGTTTTTCTATAGAATTATAGGATGCCGCTAATTCCAAGTCTCTCTGGGACACGCCCACATGCGTCCAGATTGCAAAGCGGATTTCTACAACTGAAATTACACAAAGTAGACACGAACAAAAACAAATAAAGTCGGGTAGACAATTTCCCAATTTGAGGTATTCCTACCGGTATGGGTCCAAATGTGACTAGTAGCATACCCAACCCTTACCCTCACTAACATGAGCCAAGTGAGCAATGTCCGCACACGCATGGACGTCACGCAGGCTCATTTCATCACGTTGATTATTAGGTCTGGACTACCACATTACATTACATGTCATGATGTCTTGGCTGTAGAACACTTGATAACTAATTTACAGTAATATTTTGACTTAATTCGTATAGTAGTTATGCAGTATATTGAACTAATGTAGTGGTCAAGGGTGCAATCCCCTCATGGGCCACGTGGGGGCAGTTGGTGGGCCGCATTTGGCATGCAGGCGTGGCATTTGATGAGAATTGTTTTACCATCTTTATGTGTGTCGATTAGTTTGTTTCACATTGCTAGTTAATGCTGAGAGATTGCTAGTATTTTCTAGATACTAAGATATAGATCTAGATACTAAGATAGGTAAGATATAGACTGCAATTGCAAAATAATTGTAAGGTAATACACTTTTTGTCGAACTCCCCAAATATCTCCCTGCATTTCACTAACTTACTGTTCTGTGTGCGTTGACATTTTTTTCCGGTACATCTACACAGCCCTGGCTTCGTAAATAGGAACTTAAACAAAGTGCCGAACATTGCTCACAAACAACAATGCCGCTCGGCCTCGCATTGCGTTTCCACTGTGGGGGGCGGAGCTTCTGATGGAGCACCCTATGGCATTGCGTTTTTTTATTTGAGCTCAAAGTTAGGAAGAATTCTCGACCCGGTCGTGATATTGTGGCTTTTCCTCCAGGGCGTGGGTCCCCTCAAACAACTGCTACCTCATGTCCAGGGAGATCCCCTTCTCCGTGAAGAAGACCAAGAGCATCTTCAACAGTGCCATGCAGGAGATGGAGGTCTACGTGCAGAACATGCGGAAGAAGTTTGGCGTCTTCAACTACGCTCCGTTCAGGACGCCCTACGCGCCCGACGACCACTTCCAGATGCTGCTGGACCCCTCCAACCCCTCCTCCGCATCCGTAAAACCCGAGAAGCAGGAGAAGGTGAAGCTGAGCTTCGACATGACCGCGTCTCCCAAGATGCCGCTATCCAGGGCGGTGGTGGCGGTGGGGGCAGGGGGAGGAGCGGGGAGGGGCGCCGCTGCCGGCACGGACACCCGGCGTGTCTCAGTCAGTGACACGGGGCCTCGCTCCCCCATGAGCACCAACTCCTCCACCCACACGGGATCCGATGGGGAGCAGGAGGCGGCCGACAAGACCCAGACAAAAGTTGCAGTTAACACAGGGGAGGAGTCTGTGGACTGTACAGGTACGCTAGCTGAACCTACACGCTACACCCTGTTACCTGTACACGCTACACCGTGTCACCTCTACACACTACTGTTACCTGTACACGCTACACCGTATCACCTGTACACGCTACACCCTGTTAGCTGTACACGCTACACCGTATCACCTGTACACGCTACACCCTGTTACCTGTACACGCTACACCCTGTTACCTGTACACGCTACACCGTATCACTTGTACACGCTACACCCTGTTACCGGTACACGCTACACCCTGTTACCTGTACACGCTACACCGTGTCACCTTTACACGCTACACATTAGTTGTATACTAGTCCCCTCCATGTCCCTCCACACACGCATGCTCACCAAACATAATATAGAACTTTAAATGATCCTACACACATTTTGTGTCTGACCTCTGACCTACGCAACTTTCTCTGGTTTGAATTATATTAATAATCTGTCTCTCTGTCTATCTCTTTAGTATCTCCTGCCTACTCTCCACTGGGTCCTACAGGCAGTTCCTTGGACAGCTCCAAGCATCCCCAACCTCTGGCTCCGGGTGCACCAATCACCTCCAAGAAGGAAAAGGCTCCGCCTACGGGAAGCATTCTTAACCTCAACCTAGGTACGTTCACAGCTTCTCTGGTTCCCCTCGAAGATTTCAGTTTGTTTTTCAATTATATTGTTCACATCATAGGTCACATAAAGGTGGAAAAAGGTCTGACATTGTCTCATTGTTTTATATCTCCAAAACCTGGCATTTTAACAGGGGTGTAGACTTTTTATATCCTCTGTATTTGTATGTGACAATAAAAAGCATCTTTACCTTACCTTTTGGTACCTAGGTACCTTCTCTGCTTCCTAGGAACATTCACTTGTTCTCTGGTTCCTAGGTACCTAGGAACGTTCACTAATTTCCTGGTTCCTAGGTACCTAGGTACGTTCTCTGGTTTCTAGGTACGTTTACCAGATATCTGAAGAAGCAGAATTATGTTCTGTTGACTCAACAAATCAATACGTTTTGAGCCATTATCTCCATATCCCACAAAACAGTTCAACCTCACAGTTGAGATATAAAGTTACTGTGGAGTCTGCTTTTGGTAGGAGGAGACGGGAATTAATATCTATATCACATCATCGCTAAGCATCCGTGTATTTGCGATACAAAATAAAAGCTTTTTTGTTTTTATAAAGAATAAATGCTACTTTGCTTTTGTACATGTCATTTGTTTTCCTAATCATTTGTATTTACATTGGGAGAAACTCTAAAGTTAAGGCGTCGTGTGGGGAAACATACCACTGCAAACTCCAATCCAAACTAGAGAATGATCCATTAAAAAAAACAGTGGTTCTTCTTTGTCCAGCACCACTCACAGCGGCCATGTTTTTCTAACCAACTGTATAGACATTGGGAGAAACTCTGCTGCAGACGGCTCTGGGAACCTTTTAACCGTAGCTAACGTTGCTCTCTTATCCCCCCTCTCTGGCAGATCGCAGTAAGGCGGAGATGGATCTGAACGAGCTGAGCGAGGCTGTGCAGAAGCAAGGGCCCGCGCTCACCTCACCGCCCCGGCGACGGATCAAGAGCCGCTTCCAGCTCAACTTGGACAAAACTATCGAGAGCTGCAAGGCACAGCTCGGTGAACGTTTAAGTTTCAATGAATCAAAGTGTTACTGGACGTGGTATTACATTTTGAGATGTGTCCGCAAATTCAGAAACTGTTGGTCTGAATGTTTACATACAGTATGCTGGCTGTCTATTTTTACACAGACTGGTGGGCTGTTTTTTCCTTCATTATAAATCATGGAAATTCAGATGTTTAGTTAATGGAAATAAGGGAAAAGTCAGACATTTGACTTAAACAGGTTTTCCAGTTTTTTTTTTTTTAATATGGAATCCAAATGTCAGGGAATTATATTATTGTTTTGGTTCAAATCATGGAATACCATGTATTTTTGTTTGCAGCATTTTTATTTTATAAAACATGGCATTTAATATTGAGATGTCGCAGCAAATCTTGAAACTACTGGTCTGAATGTTTACGTGAGCAGTAGCAACGCATAATATCACATTCATTTTAAGTTTGCTTTTCGTTGCAATGCTGTCCTTTTATTTCATTAAACAGACATCGTTCTCGTGGCCAGACATTGGCATTTAGATTTCTAGTAGGTGAAAGTCAGGGAAACGTCAGATATTTGACTTAAACTGGGTTTCCTCTGGTCATGGAGTTATTTGGAAGTCTATTGTTTTAGTGAGGGAATTTAACATTTGACTTAAAGACCTGATAATATGACATAATAGCAAAATCCGACATGAAGCAAACCTAACTGACCCTTGACCCCTCTGCTGTGCTGGCCGCAGGCATAGAGGAGGTCTCGGAGGACGCCTACAAGGGCGCGGAGCGCAGCGACTCCGAGGAGTCGGAGTCCAGCGAGAGCGAGTACGCCAGCGACGAGGAGGCCAAGGAGGCGGGGGAGGTCGGGGGGAGCCGCGGGCCCCCCCTTCCTCCTCCTCTGCTGGCTGATGGCGATGTGGAGGAGGGCGCCGCCATAGCCCCCCAGGAGACCGGTGCCGCGAGCGAGAACACCCTCCCCGGAGAGGCCGACCGTGGGGGATCGACGGCAATGGCCGCCGGTACCTGCGAAGACTCCCCTGCCAAGGAGAGACGGAGCAGGGACGTTGTCGTGGGCGACGGGGAGAGTCCGGCAGCGGCAGCCCCGCCTCCCCCGCCCTCGCCGCCCGCCAAGGCTCCCAGGAAGAGCCCCCAGGGGGCACCATCATCGCCGCCGCCGCCGCTGCTGGAGGACTCCGACTCGGAGAGGGAGCTGGTGATCGACCTGGGGGAGGAACAGACGGGCCGGGGCGAAAAGAGGAGGAGGAGGGGGGGGGGAGCGAGCAGAAGGGCCGCTGCCGCTAAGGAGCCCCCCGCTGACGAGGCAGCAGGTGAGCGCTCCGCCACGTTTTGTGTGTTGTCTTAAAGAGGGAGTCAGCGAACTGTTGCAGATCGCCGGTGTAGATTCCCGCCGCTGTGTTTAACCCTGCGAATACTGACCCCTGCTGTCTCCCTAAGGTAAAACGCTCTCGCCTCTAGTCGCCAGCACAGCGCCCCCACTGTCCACCCTTGGCACTGCAAGCTCCAAGTCTCCTGTGCCCGTGCCGGTCACAGTGCTCGCCATCGCCTCCCCCGCTGTCGCCGGAAGCCCTGCCCCCTCCTCTTCTTCCTCGTTGGCAGCCAGCCCCGCCCCCACCCTGAAGAAGCAACGGCCCCTGTTGCCCCGGGAGACGGTTCCCGTGGTGCAGAGGGCCGTGGTGTGGAGTCCCGCCGCCAAGTTCCAGACCTCGTCCCAGAAGTGGCACATGCAGAAGGTGCAGCGGCAACAGCAGAGCCAGCAGCCCTCGGCCTCCCCCGCTCCGACGCTGCAGGCCGCCGGCTCCCCAGGGCCGGCGGGGTCAGGGGGGCCAGGGGGGCCAGGGCCCGGTCAGGGGCCGGGACCAGCACAGGCCCTGGTGCAGACTCAGTCCTCCTCGCCCGCCCAGCAGCCGGCACAGAACAGCCGCTACCAGACCAGGCAGGCGGTCAAAGGTGCATGAGCCACACACCCGAGTTTCACACTGGGGGTGTGAGCCCACTATTTGTATTCATATTTGTTTTGACACTCAAGGAGAGGAACACATAAGCTAATGGTCTCACAGCATAACCACCAAAAGCAACTAAATCTAACAAAGAAATTCCTGAAAGTGTTGTCGAGCTTACAGGGTATACTGTACTTATACTGTATGTATCGGACGTTGAACTCTTATGTGACATCGTGCTAATGGACGATGATGAGGCTGAGACCACCATAAAGTTGATCTGCAGTACACGATAGATCACAATAATTAGTAAATATGGTTGTTTACCGTATTTATTAAGTATTTACAGTCTGTAAAGGGCCCCACAGGAATCATGATCTAATTATAAAATGTACAACGCATCATTGAAGTAGCAGAATAACGCGTCAAAACATTTTGAATTGCATAAAGATAGGTAAAATATAATTTTGTTAATTAAGTTAAGTACTTATTTTATGTATGTATGTTTATTTTATTTACAATATAGATTTTATTTATGATATGGATATATTACTATGATTACCGTGTGTGTGTGTGTGCGTGCGTTCGTGTTTGCGTGCGCGAGCACACAGAATAGATTAGCCTTTTTGGGTTCCAATTGGTATAGTGAATTAAATTTTTAACTTTTTGTACGTTTCTTATCTTGATATTTCCATTCTTGTAGCCGTTACACAAAAAGACCTTCCACTAGGCACCTCTACATCAGCTGTTACCCTGGTTACCAGCAGTCCAGCTTCAGTGGCGGTGATGACCACACCGAGTTTGAGCACAGCGCCTTCCTCCTCTCCCTTGGCAGATGTCCAGATCCCTAGTGCATCAGCAGACTTTGCTGCAGACATCGCCAAGTACACTAATAAAGTCAGTGTGTTCGTAGCTACACTAATATGCTAATGCATCTTTTCATCAAACCACTGTGTGTGTGTGTGTGTGTGTGTGTGTGGTCGCACACATGACAAATAACAAATAAATACTGTTCGTATACCGCTGTTGACTTCCACCAGATAATGGATGCAATCAAAGGAACAATGACTGAAATCTACAATGACCTTTCCAAAAGCACATCAGGGAATACAATAGCAGAGGTGGGTCTCTATCTCTCCCCCTGCTGTGTCCTTTTTAGAATAAATATCCAAATAACAGCCAA
This sequence comes from Forbesichthys papilliferus, assembly GCA_025399855.1. Taxonomy (NCBI): domain Eukaryota; kingdom Metazoa; phylum Chordata; class Actinopteri; order Percopsiformes; family Amblyopsidae; genus Forbesichthys; species Forbesichthys papilliferus. Next base: position 1,803 of record JAODOY010083848.1, on the reverse strand, counting down.
TGTGGACTTGATGCCTCTTTTCCACAGATAAGACGACTGAGAATTGAAATAGAAAAGCTACAGTGGTTGCATCAACAGGAGCTCTCCGAAATGAAGCACAATCTGGGTGAGAACCTTACCTCTGTTTCAAACACTTTTATTGTTTAATTTGTGCGTAATGTGGACACACGACAGCTGGCGCACTGTGAGGAGATATTTGCTGAATTTGACAAAGTGTATTGCCTTACAATCGCTGGCTCCACCTTTAGTGTACTCGTGCTATGTTCTTATTTTATACAATACAATGTTTCAGAGAATCAATACAGTATTGCGCAATGTAATGTTGCACAATACTCGGTGTATCAATATTTTCTTATACGCCTACATCCATGCATATAGGTACCCATGCATCACACATTGTTACACGATTTGTTAGAATAACAAAAGCCGGTACAAAAAATGCCTCTGTCAGACCACCAACATATATTGATTGTGTTTAAATGCACACACTACACAATGCACAATATACATTTCCAAAGAATGCTGCTAAAATCCTAATAAAATCCTACTTATTCGGAAAATGCTACATTCAGGATAATGCCTAATTCTAAATAGCCATACGAAATATGCAGTTACAATTGTTTACTGAGCATGTGAAGCCCCTTATACGGAAATTATGTCTTGTTTAATTCAGTGTAAACAATTTGAAATAAGTATACAAATGTGAATCTTTGTTTCACTATGTGACCATATGACACTCCATGGCGCCGGTAAAAATAGTAGTCCATTTATAAAAGACCACTGTTTGTATTTTCGCTGCCCGAACGCAGGGGAGTCTCCTGGTCATAGTCTTGGTAAATGGTCAATGCATTTACAAACATTTCTTTCCAGTGAATCTCATAATTATTCCATGATTGTCAAAGACAAAAATAGTCTACTCACATAGGCTACAGGACGTTGTTATAAAATAATAATGGCTGTTAATTACAAAGCACACTGACATACAGGCTTGCATCCGTAACACAATTGTTGCTGGCGGCGTATGTGAACACCTCCCACATCCAACCAATCAGGATCTACGGTTAACCTACAAGTAGCGCCACGCTTTTAGATTTTGGAGCCGGTGTGTGCAGTCTGTGCAGGCCTGTGGGGTGTCCATGATGGACATTGACGTGTATCTCAGGCTTTAGGCTCTGCAGACTCGCTGGGTCTGCATATCCAAAGTAAGTTCTCCTCTGCAGCCATCTTTGTAACGCCCCCGGGCAGTTATGAGGGAGACAATATCTAAATTACAGATGAAATGTATTTTATTTGGTCCTCGAACAAGAGTACACAATAGTTCTATTAAGGACTCTCTTAAGCGGCCTGTCTCCTTCTATGCACAACGTCTCTGACAGAGCTCACCATGGCCGAGATGAGGCAGAGCCTGGAGCAGGAGCGAGAGCGGCTGGTGACCGAGGTGAAGAAGCAGACGGAGCTGGAGAGGCAGCAGGCGGTGGACGAGACCAAGAAGAAGCAGTGGTGCGCCAACTGCAGGAAGGAGGCCATCTTCTACTGCTGCTGGAACACCAGCTACTGCGACTACCCTTGCCAGCAGGCCCACTGGCCAGAGCACATGAAGTCCTGCACGCAGTCAGGTAACGACGGGACGGACAGTGACCTTGGTCTCATGTGGCAACATCCTTAATAGGAAGGTGTGGCTACTCGGCAGCCATCTTGGTAAGGTCCCAATCCTTGTAGGCAAATGTATGTGACGTAGTGCTGATGAAGAGGCTGAGACTAGAGACGGTCTCTCATGTGACGTAGTGCTGATGAAGAGGCTGA
>JAODOY010083847.1:0-14886 GCA_025399855.1 Forbesichthys papilliferus | reverse complement strand
GTGTGTTACCAATGTGGGTGACACAGATTCTGAGGGAGCACCCTATGGCATCGACTGGATTTCTATATTATCAATAAGCGTTTTTAAAAGCGCAGCGTTTCTTTGGTTGCTATGAGACAGAATCTCCGTGGGAATTAATATGTTGCAAATAAATGCTACTTGTGTTATCAACAAATGATTTCATTTGTAATATTCTATACATTATTTTTCATGTTATTGTTGTTAACAGAGAGGGTGCTGATGTCAGAGACATAAAATACTTGACGGTAGCTATTACAGAAATGCTTTTAGAAGCCATTATATGAAAGCATTAAAAAAACGTCCAAAATACTTTTTAGGGTTTAAAGGGTTAAATACCGTCCTGCAAAAAAGCTTGTGAAACGCGATTTTTAAAATATATAATTTTATGACAATCCTTTCAGTTGGTTCAGATGTGCTGCTTGCTAGCTTACATGCCTACAAATGAAGAAGGCAAATGTGTGTCCCGCTGCGCCACCACATCAAATGTTAAAAACAGAATATTGTATCTCGGAGACTTTTGCGGGAAGGAGATTTTGTGTGGCTGGTTCTGTAATATTCTCCTGATCTGATAATGCAATATTCCATATGGCTGGTGTCGTGCCAAAAGTGATTGTCCGATAAAAAGTGATTGACTGGACTTCTGGAGCACCCGGAAGGAACCATATTGCCGCCAGCAGCCCGGTCAATTTTAGAGAAGCACAGGGAAACAGACCAAAGGACCAGAGAGAATATGAAATCTTTGAACAGACATGCCAAACACAGGATTTGCTTTTTTCTTAATACCGTATTGGTCCGAATATAAGACGATCCTGAATATAAGACGACCCCCCCTTTTTCAAGAATCATTTTTAGAAAAACACTTTTTGGCTAGCTTTGAAATCGGTGGTTACATTTAGCTCTTTGGCGATTTACAATGCCTTCACGTATTTACACACTCCCCTGTCAATCGCTTGGAAGTGGACGCTTTTGGGAACACGGCAAGCATTTGTAAGTCGGTCTTTTTGCGCTCTCCATCTTTTGAACATTGCATTCAGTGACACCATATTTCTTGGCTGCTTGGGAGTTCTTTGATGACTCTGCTGCATTAATCGCAATGATTTTAAAATAAGCATCGTAACTCCTCCTCAGTTGTTTAACTTGACCTACTTTTGAGCCGCTTTGTCTTTCCATATTTCATGCATCTGTATGCTAGCAGCGAGGGACGGTGGATGAGTGCATGAACTATCTTACAAGTATTGTACGCCTAGGTCTGTCGCGATAATCACTATATCGCCTTATAATGCGATATATGAAAATCGATAATTATTCTGACCACGATAACACTGTATTTACATGCGTGTTGCTGACTTAAGACATAAATTAAAGTGATGCGCTGCTCCTGTGCTTTTCTCTCCGGTGCTCGTCTCTCTCTCTCGCTCTCTCTCTATCTCTCGCTCTCGCTCTCTCTCTATCTCTCGCTTGCACACACACCCACACACACAGAGCAGACAGCGACAGCTGATACGTGTTCCTCAAGGCCAACTGATATTGAATTGTTTAGGTACAGTACAGGTGTTTTCCCTGACGACTTCATTATTCCAGCCAACTACATTTAGAAGAATAAATGCAAAAATATGGCATTTGGTTTATTCGCTTCATTTGTAGGCTACCTACTTTGCCAAGCAATGATAAAGTGTAACCAATCACAACGAATAATTCATGTCACAAGACAATAGCGGAACAGAAGTGCGTTTAGAATTGGCAAACATTTTTCCGTTTGCTTGAGTTTGCAGCAAACTGTTTGAGGAGGTAGTTTTCGAAGAACACACATTGCCGCTCGAAGGGTGAAAGTTTCAATCTAATATGTTTGGAATGTTTACACAAAAAGTTCAACATTCAATGTCAAAGCAAACGTTAAGCCAATTCTGAACTCACCTCATAATTTTCCTGCTGGTTAAAATATCTACTGGTCTACAGAAAATATGTAATATGTCGCTGAAACCTGAAATGATTATAGTAAGTTGACATTTTGCTGTTTCTTAATAATAACAATTTTGAGTTTGCTTTATAAGGCACACTGCTTACCCACATAGCCTACAAACTCCCAAACATATGAACTGCGTCACTTTCACCCCAAAATACTGGATTTAGTCACTGTTCCGTCTGGACAAAATCATGGTTGCTGGTATAGGGCACATCAATACGTAATTCACAACCAACCTTTACCACGACAGTGTGTTGGATGCTTGTTTTGAATATAACAGTTTCAGTTAAATTTATCCCGGCTTCCCTGGTCAGTCATTCCACCCTTGTCTTTTCTTGTCTGCGCTTAAAATAACAATAATATTGTTGATCGCGGTTATTATTTGGACAATTAATTGACCAACAAAAAAAGAGTTATCGTCACAGGCCTAGTTGGATGCTTGTTTTGAATATAACATGTTTCCCTTGTTTCAGTTAAATGTATCCCTGCTTCCCTGGTCGACTCCTTGGATTAGGCCTATATAGTCAGTCATTCCACCCTTGTCTTTTCTTGTCTGCCCTTAAAATAACAATAATATTGTTGATCGCGGTTATTATTTGGACAATTAATTGGCCAACAAAAAAGAGTTATCGTGACAGGCCTATGTACGCCATTTGTCTAGACCCCGAATATAAGACGACATGACTTTTTAAGACTCATTTAAAGAAAAAAAACACCGTCTTATATTCGGACCAATAGTGATCTGGCGAGATTATGCATCCTACTTCTATAAATGCCGCCATTATTTATTTTACCTACGGTACCTACTGGTACCGGGGCAATAGCAAACTCAACTGAACCTGGAAACAAATGTTATTTATTACCTACTGACTAATAGATATGCCTACTTCTTGGCTACCGCTAGCAAACCGAATTGACCTTGGAAATAAATTAAGAATAGAAAAGGAAAATAATTTAGCCATTTCATTGAGTGAAATCCAACCAATTTGGCAGTAGGCTAGTAGAGACTTTCAGTGGGAAGCTGCACAAAATACACATAACCTAACACATGTTCACTAATCTGCAAGAATAGAAATATATTTATACGATTCCGGTTCCAAATCGAAACTTTTAAAACTGTTCCGGTTACTAAACTGTAACTAAACTGTAACTTCAGACCAACAATATTGCTCTGCACGTTTTATTTAAAAATATATTGACACTCAATGTGAGAATGGTGAGTAGCCTACATCTCTGGAACTAAATAGAATGGACAACCACACAAAAGTGCGTCATCTGTAGGTAGTATACCGTAACAGTTTATACAGTAGATACAGTCTAGATTAAAAGAATAAAAATGTATGAGCGAACGTCTTTTGCGGCACAAACATGCTGGCGCACCGGCATACATTACAGGTAAACAATATAGGCATGTAATCAGTAACGCCGCTATAATTAGAAAGACTGGGCGGTTGATCGGTGCATCTGTTTTTAACCTTTTGCTTTAGACATTGTAAGCATGTCTAATGTAGCCAACAGTAGCCAACCTCATAATGTGCTATGAGTGATAATCTTACGTCTGTTTCGGAGCACCAAAGGGAAAATATATAAATCACCATGACACTAAAAGGGTTCCTTTCAGTAAAGGTTCAAGTGATCCAGTCCAAGAAAATACATATCTCTGGTCTTATTTTTTGCCATGCTGTTCCTCCTTAGTATTCTACATTTGTCTATCTACTATTGTTTACAACCGCATGCGATGCGAGAAAGTATCAGATAATTATACGGCTCTAAAACACATTATTTTAGTCTTTAACTAAAACGTATAATGTAAATGTAGTCTTAAGTGGCACCAACATTTGCATTTCAATTCGGTCCGGTATAAGATTTAAAATTTTAAAAACACACACACACACACACACACACACACACACAAACACAAAAGACATATAGAGCCTACAATAACTTATATTCATACATTGATTAAATCATGTTTTGTATGACCTGATTATAAATAGATTTTAATCTCAATAATAAACCAAAACAATATTTGATCGGAATTTATTTAAATTGTCCGGGACACTGAAACTTTCCCAGACAGTTGACCGGCACAATTGTTTCCTAACGGAAACGCTGATATACACTATACAATAGACTATGCGCCATGTCCCAATTGAGCAAATCTACAGCAGATATTTTATGATAGGTCAAACCTGATAATGTAGGCTAGTAGTAATGTAGGCTATACTATAGAGATTACATACAATGAAAACAAAATATTAAAAGTAAAAAATTGTTTATTAAAAAGGCTTATTCTTGCCCTTAATAAATCGAACGTCGATAGTGCTCCCATATTTTTGGCTGCGCTTCTAAATGTTTTAACTTAGGCCATGACATCTGTATTCAAGGCGAGCACACAATATGAACTATGTGCGAATTGACTTGCACTACAGACACGCAGCCAGTAGTAAGTAGTATGGGCTGTTTTCATGTGCAAACAATTTTATCAACACTCACCTAACAGCAAATGTAACATAAAGGCTGAATATTATGTATTTTGTCAGCTTCCTCCGCTAACACAGTGAGTAATGTCTTCTGTGAAACTTGGCAGTGTCTAATTCTAGGGACCACAGTGCTAGTTACACACACACACAAGATCACTGCTGACATAAATATAGCCTTCATAAATTATAGTACTAACAGAAAGAAAAAACAGTTTAAAGTTTTGTTTAGTTATTTAACTGTGATTTCACATTTCTTGTTTGTATAAAGCCTGAAAGGTTTAAAACATTTATTTGTGCTTTTTTTTATTTCTAAAATATGGTTTCATATGAGGTTTCATAGACTTGGCAAATTGGTGTTCTTAGCAGTTTTTTTGAAGCTTTGACCGAAATTATGAAATAAATCATGAAATACATTTTAGCCATATCATCCAGCCCTACCACACACCCACACGTGCGGTTTGCTGTATCCAGTGGTGTGGGGTGTGTTATTGTTTCGCCTGTTTGCTGTTTGCTTTTCCTGACGAGAGTATCGTTACTTGCCTGTGTTTGTGTTCTAAGTTCTGCTGTTTCGTGTTTGTTTCACCGAGCGGTGGCTCGCGCATTCAAGTGTGTGTCTCCCTCCCTGTCTCTCTCCCTGGTAAAAAAAACAATTATCAGACAAAAATATTTTTATTGAGGGAAGGGGAGCAGATCATTATAAAACTATTCAATAAATTGCATGTGGGGTCCCCACTGGCCAGGGGGCCCCACAAAATCCGGCAGTTAAACTATATATTGTCACCACCTTTCACCCCACCAGCGACAGCTCTGGGTGTAAAAAATGAACAAGGTTGTTTTTATAAATAACGTAAAATACTGACCTGCGGTTAATATACAGTGCAGTTAAATCGGGAAATTACGGTAATGTCTTCTGTGTGTCCTACCCTCAGCCTTCATAGCAATCGGGGTATTTGGAAGGCACCTGTGACAACAGCCACATCAGGAAATACATTGTGTCATTTAATTAAAGTGTTCAGTTCCAAACACAACAAACCCCCTAAGGAAATGTCAAACAAGATGACTAAATTAAATTGTGAAACATGAAGGTAGCACAACAAGGTTCAGGATTAAATTACATTTGCTTCTAAATGTATTTATTAATTTCAGGTAGCAATATTATATCCAGAAACAAATCTACTGTCTAGTATTTATGGATAATTATAATTGTGGAGGTGTGGATGTGGTTGAGGCTAGTGATTCAATTGTATGGGGGGACACGTTATGCACCTGTCTCCATAAATGCAAGGGGAGCAGAGCAGGGAGAGGCCAAACCCTGCTGATACATTGGAAGCTGTGCAAGACTACATGGGTTACAATGAATGAATAAACAAATTAGGCTCGTCCTGACCAACAGAACCGTGTGTGTGTGTGTGTGTGTGTATGTATGTGTGACAGTATTATGTAATGCTACAGTGGCGCCTGAACAGTACCTATAATACCAGAAGGAGAAACAAACGTGCTCTCTGTGGGAAACCACTCCTCCACACACCTACTTTCTCCCTTTCACCTTGCAGACAGATGCGTCTGGCAGGGGGTTGAGGGCCGTTTTGTCCCTGGAGGTGGCAGGAGTCGACCGCCCGATCGCTTACATCAGCCGGACGCTCATGGACCAGGGAGCACAATGCGGTGGAGCCAGAGTGCCTGGCCATCCGGTGGGCCAGTGACGGTGATATCATTCTTTACAGTCATTTCAGTGATCAGTTCAGTGATCCACAGGCACGGGGCTCAGACGCTCAAAGCTGATTTCAACAATACATTTGTTGTTCCTTCTACGCAGTAGAATGTCAGGTACCCTACGCTTTAGCCTACGCCTTAGCCTGATGCACACCTCCCCAAAAATGCTAAATTGTGACAGTCACGGAGAGGGCACACAACTGTCTTTTGCATGTGCAAGACATGCAAACTGCTTACTAGGGTTGGGCCAATAGACGATGCCATAGTCCATCAACGATGGCTGACAGGCATCACGATGCATCGTGATTAAAATAAGAAAGTAATCAAAAACTGGCAAAGCAGCGTTCAGACAAAGTTATAAATATCTACTGAAACCCAGTGCGTAATATGCTGTTTCCGAGGCTCGCTGAAATGCTGTCATAAGGGTCACCTTTACTTCTCTTCTTCCCTCTCTTTCTCTCTCTCAAAGACACTCACACACACACATATATACAAAATACATCCTTGGCTGTATCACACTTTTCTATGTCTACACCTGGAAGTGCTATCAATGCTTTAATGCCATTATCAATTATGCTAACATAATTCTAACAACAGCAAAAAGGAACGGCTTTATAGTTTACGGCTTGTGCTCATTAACTTTGCTGTAGCGTACTGTACCTACTGTGATATGATTGGTTGTTCGCTATCTAACGACAATCGCTGTCTGTCCAAATTTTGAACCAATTATATGAGTACAAATCGTGCACACCACTTCAGAAGTGGTTGTCCTCTTTCATTAGGTAGGCTATGAACTCGAAGTAGCTACTGACAGATAGGCGAAGTGGAACCATTTTTACACACTACATTTGCCGACGCAGATGCCATTATTACAGATCAATATGACCAGACCAGACCAAGCCTACGGTTTACAGAGGAAAAGTAAGGAAACACGGCAAGTAGGGGAGGATGGGCATAAAATATAAGTACTGCCTGCCTATAGTAATTTATTAACTACTTAAATTGTATAGTCAATCATTTATAATTAGAGCTACTTTGATTGTTTGAAGTTCAATAAATTAGGCTAAGGAAAAATGTATATCCCGTGCGCCACCTTCTTGGAGGGGTAAGAGATTATAATTTTAGTAAGATAAATTGTCTGTTTACAGTGGCGTTTTAAATGCTATGCTATTAAGTGGTTCACAAGGGTGAGCTTTAATCATCTTATTTAAAATGGTCATGTGTGATAAAAGCTCTTGAAAAGTACTGCTTTACAAAAAGGTTTCGCTGAGTTATGGTGGCTTCCACACAGCTGCATGTTTGTATGTAAACCTTCAGTCACAAATAAGATGCAGCAACCTGGGTGACAGGAGCTGAGATCAGGAGTTGCCACTGCCTGACTGAGGTGGCGTGTGATTGCTGAGCAAGACAGCTGTGTCAGTACAATCGATCTAGCGTTGAATACTCCTCATACTGTACACGTCCCTGCGTCACAGGTCAAAAGGAGGAAAAGCCATTTTGAATCAAAGATGACACTGCTATCGAGGCACATGCCCTCATGAGAAGGCATGTTAATGCAATCCCCATTCCCCACATGCTAAAGTAAACAATTTACCACTGGTTGAACATATGGCTCCTGCAGACTAAAGCAATCACTTATGCAAATGAACAGAAATACAATGTATCAAGGATTGATGGCAGGGTCTCTTAACTGAGCTGTCATGGTTGCAAATGTACAAAAAGCAATTGTTTTTTTGCAAATTTTCCCCAAACAGCATATCGAAAGCACACTGGTCCGTGGAGGTGCTCAAATATAGTTCTTAAAGTTAAAGGTACTGTACATCACTACTCACGATGCACACTAAAACCTTTTGTGACAGGGAAGTAAGTTGAATCATATCAATAAGTGACATTAATCAGCAAAACTGACATATATATGAAAACGTAAGGGATTACAGGAGATTCATTATTAGTGTGCAGTTGGGTGTGTGTGCGCGTTTTTAGTGCCAAACACATGCTAATATTAGAGTACCGTAATGATCACTATTATGTCCTACTGCACTGCACCTTTGGCTTACACTGCCATCATAATTCACCAATTGCCACGTCTTATGGGAAATAATATTTGGAGTCTTTTTCGACAGTGACGTCTCTTATCAATCATGCAAATTACCTCTCACCTTGCAATATTTATGATAATGCCACCAATGACACTGACACTGGGTTAATTGCATTCATCATTCACCTCTTCTGAAGGTTTAACACACATTTCAGGTAAGAAGGCAATGCCGCCCATTGGCGCGAGTCCATCATTCATATTTTACCCTTTGTGCTGGGTGAATATTACATCTGTGGTGACAGTATTTCATTTGTTTTTGTGCCTCGCATTTTTTATTGAGAAAATAAAATGTGATTATCCCTTCCACCCTTTTCTTCACAAAACTGAACCATCGGCAGTGACATTTTGGACCTTCTACTGTATATTGAGACAAGAACACATTGAAAGCCGCCATGTATTGTCAATTTTAGACACTGTGACAATACAGGTACAATTTAATTCACAGCTCTGCTATGTTTGAAATCTAAAATGTACAAAAATCTGTTTGTGACAGTTACATGTAATGTAACCTATTTGGAGGCATCCACTATTAACACATACATTCATACTTACAAATCTGCAATAGAAAGAAGTCCAAACTGTAAGCACTTATTGGAATTAGACAAATGCTGCACAAAACTTTTGTTTAGCAAAAAAAAAAAAGTTTTACAAAACATCAGCAGAACAGCGCTTTAATCTGCAGGCAATCATTTTATCACAGTGATCATCGGTTGACCATAAATCACAGCTGAGTGGTCTGATTGAACTCAGCAGGCTTAAAAATAAAAAAAATAAAAAACATACTGACTGGCTCTGCTCCTAACTTGAATGGTTATTTATCGTAAAAAAAATACAAAAAATGATTTACTTTATTTCCTCGCAGATGTGTACTGCAGCTGACAGCTGCATTAGCGTTGCAAACAGAATCAGCGACTGCAAGCAGGATTTCTCGTTAACGATTACAGCTAAATGGAGATCTCAAGGTTAAATTAGTAATCAACGAAGCTGCGGTAATGATAGCTGCAATAAATGATCACAAAGCCAGGCACTGTCATTTGAATCATAAAAAAGCGGATGCTTCCTGACATTGTTTCTGGGTGTTTTCCACAAATCTAATACCTTGGAATTCAGCAGATGGAAACATTCCAGTTCCAATACGTTATGAATCTTCTCAAAGTGCTTCCTGAATATGTGGAGAGAAAAAAATATTGCCATACTGTAACATGATTCATATTCCTGCCTAGGGCCAATTATTAACAGAGTTTCTGGGCAGTGAGGAATTCTAAATGTGTAGGTGCACACAGTCATCACAGCGACACGCACCTCATCTTTTAAGCACTCCTTATATTCCCCCTTTCAGCCACCCAAGTCAGGAGAGGTGAGAATAAGGGTGTGATAAATACTTGGCCTGAGGACTGCAGATGACCCTTTGCACCATATTCCATACTTGAACGGAAACAGAAAACACTGTGTAACCTAATTTACATTCAATCTACCACGCCAAGGTTATTAGGGTGCGTGTACCCCATACATCATAGTTTGTGGCGATAAGCACATATCCAAAGGGGAACACCGCATCACAAGGGCAGCGCTGCATACACAGCAGCACACATTACCGGAACCAGTGTCTTATTTTATTAACTCCTCTGAGCAACAACATTGCGCTCAATTTCCCCACACACCCAAATTCCCCTCCCATGTAACATATTTCACCAACTCTGTGTGTGTGTGTGTGTGTGTGTGTGTGTGTGTGAGGTGAACACAATACAGGCAGACAAAGTCAACTGCCCCAATATGTCATCTAAAAAAATAAAAAATATCACAATTTGTACAAATCGGTGTCCCCTTCTTTTTCGGTTGGAAAAAAAATAAAAACAAAAGTTCAGCAGTCTTTTCCATTAGACTCATGTGGTTAGCACCATGGTGGAATCAATACAGTCCCCATTAGGGAACCCCCGTTGAGGCTGGTTTCTGAGCATCGACTGGGCCACCCGGCTAGGTGAGGAGACCCTACAGGCCCTCGTGGCTGCAGTCATCCATCAGGGCCTCTCTGAGGACCTGCACCTCCTGAAGGTGCGTACATCAGAACCATACAGCCACTCCTGCTATATTCTAGTGGGGCGGAGCTATTACGGGAGGGTAATTAGCACATGCCCTACACTAGCAGTGGGTTTATCAGCCGGGCTTCAGGACCTAGCTCGCTGCAACCAAACAGGCAAGAAGCTGTTGGCCAGTGTAACCATACTACTGTATTATGCATGCTGTCCACATACATAGTGAATTGTGGTTGACTGTATTGTCTTCAGAGTATGATCTGCATTGCGGGTGTTTATGCAGAAACAAGACAGACAGACAGAGGTTAGCAATTGTGGTGCATCGTACAGGAACCACGCGTGGAACAGCCTCAGTTTGAGAGTCATTTCAGCTTGATTACAGAGACTGCACCTCATCTGTTATTTTGTTTGCTAATTCCTGTTCGTCGAATCCTGAGAAATCTTGCCATTTTCCTTGATCCATTCGTTTAATAATGTATTACATCTCATGTCAGATGAAAAACTAATAATGTGCCAGATATCTAGCATAATGTACAATAGGCTGCAATTATATGATTTTCCACAGCTCGTCATGCCACACATTGCTGGCCAATGAGAGGGCCAATTTGCAAGAGACACACACCCTGAATAACTCTGGTATCCTTCCACACAAATCACTGTTGTTGACCTCTAGCTGTATAGGATGGTTCAGATCAATCCCAACACGGCACTGCCTTTAGCGAAAGAAATATTCGCCTGCTGCATTTCGACCTCTTTGACATTGAATGTTGTGTCTACTATGTCAATAAACCCTGCTCTTAGCTTAGCAGGCCTGGTGTTCACATCGGTGTGGATCAGCTTGCATTTCAATGAAGTCAGTCCAAGAAATGCAACACATTTACATTTGCAATGTTAGCATTAGCATGTGCTTGCGTATAAAGCATCTACGCTATAGTGATTTACAAAGTCCATGAGTTAGGCCCATAAAGAGTTTCATCTCTGGAATTACATTTAACAAACATTTTATTTAGAGTTGTATTTCTATTTTTGCCATTATTGTATTTAATGTATGAATTGTATTGCACCAATATATTTTATGTTTTCCCCCAAGGTGTAAGTATTGTAATATTTTAAATTGTATTCATCAGGTCAGTGTGAGGGCACATTTTGTAAAGTCATTACAGGCTAGAAATAAAGCCCCAGCCCATCTGAGCTATCTCAGCGACCAGCTAATGGCAGGAGAATCATAGCGTGGCTTTGAAGAAACCATCTGATCTGACAAATCCATCAGCTCCTTCCCACTGAGACATGTGCCAGCCTGTGAAACTGATCATCTGCCTAGAGGACTACAGACCACAGAGGGGTGGCCAATTTTACTGACTCCTTAAATACTTAATGCACAAAGGTGCCACGAGCACTGCTGTAAGAAGGACTATGAATCCAAGGCAGCCAAGATAGTCCCAATCAAGACGCTTCATCCTGGGAGGCTGAGTGGCTAAGAGCATTTTAATATACACAGTAAATTAATTTGACCTTATTCACTGCAATAGCTTTATTCACTCTCATTTTATTCCTTGTAGAAGATAATTTAACATATTTTATTTTCTAAGATAGTACTCAAATGCGTATAGCAAATGCTCATGTCCATTATCATTGAGGAAATTGCTCTCATCATCTTTATGGGAAATTGCAGTTTAGATACTGTATCTCTATTTTGACAGTTCCCACACATGGCATGTGTTGTAGACAGCTACATTTATACAGACATTATTGTACTTTGTCCAATAATTGTCATAGTAAAAACAAAAACTGTTGTAAGCAACTGTACACTGTAATTACACATATGTCAACAGATTTGTGAACTTGGTTAGTGTAGTAGATACTACAATTTTTTGAAAATGAGTTCTTCTTTAAAATTAAATATTTTATTAACTATTAAGATATCTCTGCTCTATTATTCATTACTTTTTGACAGATGTAATGATTGGTTATATATTGCAATGATTGGTTATATATGACACACAAATACTGTATATAAAATTCACCAAATATCACCTCGCTAGCTTACCGCCTAGCTTCACAATGCTTTTTGATGTGTTGGGCGACGTCGCGGAGTAGGGCTGCACGATTTGACCTAAAACAAAAATCCCGATTAATTCAACACTGTACCTCGATTACGATTTAAGAACGATTTTGCCTTTGTTTTGCTTTTGTTTGAGTTCTGCTCTATGATGCTTCCATTCAGCCGACTAGACGGGCAGAGTAACGTGTATACACCATAGAACTATAAAAAAGGAATACACTCTGTAGTATTTAGCAGCTTTTGTAAAAACATACTATTTGTATATTGAGATTGATATTAAGCATTTTCAAGCACTTGTACAAGTAAAAAAGTTACTTGTCCGGGAAGTAGTGACATTTTATAGTGTGATTGCCTGAAGGCATTTGACTAAAGAAGGTAAATATGAAATTTAGATTTGCGCTACACTAAAAGTTTTAACACATTTTAACACAGAATATAGCAATAAATTACATTTTATTTTAGTCTATTTCTATGTAGGTTAGGTTGGGGGAGTAGCCAACTTGTAATGTCTCGTGATCCCCGTTCTGTTCTAGTCCTGTCTTACTCTGTGTTTACCTAGTGTCAGGCCTGTTCCTCTCACTCCCTGCCTTGTGTGGCCAGTCTCGTTTATTCCACCTGTGTCTGATTAATCTTGTCTGATGTGTTGCACCTGTCCTCGTTGTCCAATGGCCTGCCTTGTCTTTCTGTATATAAACCCTAGTGTGTCTTTTGTCTTTGTCGGTCATTGTGAATGTTACTATATGCGTTGCTCCCCGTGTTCTTGCCTTTTTATTATTTTGAATAAACCTTGTTTGAGTTAACTACGTGTCTCGCATTTTGGTCCTCTCCTTGCTGCAACCGTGAGAGAATGACCGACCTGTACACGGACGAACCTAGCAGAGAACCTCCCGATGTCTCTCCTACCCGGTGTGGCTCCAGCCAACAGCCTTCACCGCTCTCCCCAGCGGTTTCGTCTGCCAGCCATTTGCCGCCGTCATCGTTGCGGATTGGCGTCTGTAGTTTTCCCCTCTCGTCGGTGTCTGAGGCGGCACCTTGTCCACGTAACCCAGCTCTTCTGCCGGATGACTTGCCGTCCCCTCCAGCACGCACGGCTTATTCAGTACACCTCTTCTCCGTTGCCCAGGATCTCACGAGCAGTTGCCGTACCTCCTCTACCTGGTTCTTCCGCCGAGGCTAGACTAGGGTCCCTAGTGTTTCCCAGAGGAAACCAGAGCACGGCTAAAAGACCTTGAGGCATTCCGGTTTAACTTCAACAGGCTGATACAGGAAGCCAAGGAGGATGCTCATCTGTGGATTTTTTTGTGCCCGACTGGAGAAAGCCATAACATCCCGGCCGGGCTTCTGCGACCTTCCAGGTATGAATGAGACTCTGGACATGTTGAGGGTAAAACAGATCACCGAGCCAGCCTTAATTCAGGCCCCAGTGCCCATTTCTGATCCCAACGCCGCAGCTTCCTGTCTCCGCTGCTGGGCTCCCGACGCCGCAGCAGCATGCCTCTGGCTTTCTTTACTGCTGGGTTTCCGCTGCAGCAGTCTCCACTGGCCCCGCCGTCCAGTTCAGTCAGCCTTGCCCCATGTGACTATGCCTCCCGAGTCTCCTCCTCATGTGACTATGCCTCCCGAGTCTCCACCCCATGTGACTCCGCCCCATGTGACTTCACCCTATGTGACTACCATTCCTTGAGCCTGAGGATTTGCTGCCGCTCAAGGACTGGCCACCACCACCGGAGGCGTCACATGGGGCTCCGGTGGTGGTGGCCAGTCTACGCTTCCAGAGTTCTCGCCTACGGTATCATCGTCTGCGCAACTTGTGTCATCGCTTCCAGTGTCAGCGCCTCCACTGTCTACGCCTCCGCCATCATCTACACCTCATTCATGTAGATGGGTCACCATCTACACCTTTAACAAAACACCTGCTGCTCGCTTGCCTGGTATTTACCGCTACAGGCTATAAACCGGACCGAATTAATCTGCTACAAACAACAGTGGATGTATTAGGGTAGGTAAACAAACACACAATGCCACATAATTGTCTTCTTCTTTTGGTCTCAGGATTACTAAGCGTGTTCGCAGCTTATTGCTGCCTCTCATAGTCCATTAACGGCAATATTTTTCAGATCTGAGCATAGTTATAGGTATATTTTTCTGAGTCGACGGTACATTTAGCAAATCGATGTATTTACATAACCGGTGACGTAGGTTACGTCGACTAATCGTCCCAGCACTAATTGTGCGATATATAAAATGAACCTCGATCATTTTTTTGACCGCGATAATAGTGTATTTACACGCGTGTTGCTGACATAAGACAGTAAAGCCATATTGCCCTGCTCTTGTGCTCTTGTCTGACTGATCGCAGCGCTGCAGCGATACACTCAGCGCCTCACACACACACACAGAGACAGCAACTTTCTGGTGTTAAGTGTTTATCCCGATGTAGTGCTGGGACGATTAGTCGACGTAACCGACGTAACCGGTTACTTAATACGTCGATTTGGTAAATATACCGTCGA